>JAECUM010021376.1:0-12546 GCA_016617855.1 Megalonaias nervosa | reverse complement strand
TCTCCCGGTTGGTTAATTGTATCAGAGCCAATTAACCCCGTGTACCTGCGAGTTCATAATCCGTTACTATCAAGGATACACTTTAAACTTACAGACCAAAGCAGTCGCATTCTGGACACAAGAAATGAAGAACTAAATATTAATCTGTATGTACGCTCATAGAGCGTTATCATAATGCGTTTTTATCATAACAAAAAAAAAATATCCGGATGTATAGTGCTTGTCTATAATACTGTATTCTTTGTTTACATAAAATCCGCGCACAGTGCGCAATCGAAATCTATTATCTAGAAGGCTGTGGCTGCATATTGATTATTCCATAACGGCTGTGTATCTGTGGCCGATTACCGCGTAAAGTTATTTTAAGAACATCCGCTATGACTAAATCAATATCCTTGGTTACGGCTTACGCATAGACTCAATGTTATACAGAATTATATATATTTTTTGGAAATTAGAAATATAAAATCTCATTTTACACAGAAAACTGTGGTTTTTGTTAAGAACATTGTAATTTTTAGGAAATAGGCTATTGGTAAACACATACTAACTTTTTTAGTGTGTATTTATAGCAAGGTCCGATAGCTCAATTGATAGCGCGTAGAAACTCTCGTCCTGGCGCCCATGGTTCGAAACCCGAGAAAGACAAATTGTCTGCGGGAGGCGATTTTAGGCCAAGATTTATAATCTATTGGGGCCTTGGCCGAGCCCTAGTCTATTTGTGAATAGAAATTAGTATACCTACCCGCGTGTCAACACGTAGTAGGTGTCAGTTTTGCACCCTACGGATTTGATATTTGGGGGTGGGTGTGCTAGTTTCTATTCACAAGTAGAGAAAAGACCATCATCTTCATTGTATATAATCATAATCACCTTCATTGTATATAATCATAATCTTCATTGTATATAACCATTATCATCATTGTATATATCATAATCACCTTCATTGTATATAACCATTATCTTCATTGTATATAACCATTATCATCATTGTATATATCATAATCACCTTCATTGTATACAACCATTATCTTCATTGTATATAACCATTATCTTCATTGTATATAATCATAATCTTCATTGTATATATCATAATCATCTTCATTGTATATATCATAATCATCTTCATTGTATATAACCATTATCTTCATTGCATATAACCATTATCTTCATTGTATATATCATAATCACCTTCATTGTATATAACCATTATCTTCATTGTATATATCATAATCACACAAAAACAGCTCCCTGACAAAAAAAGTCATGGGAGCTAATATTTTTTTTAATATTAAATAAACACTTATTATATAATGAATTTTGAAAATATCAATGTCATTGTTTCTGCGATTAAAATATTACAATATAACGGTATCAATGTATCTGACAATCTTAATGCTGAAAAGATTCTATGTGATTTTGACTCATTACAACAACGAAAGAACGAGAACAGATTTACGCTATCCGCTGATTATAAATTCATGAAAATTATCCAGCAAGGAATGTTAAAGTCACTGGCAACTGTCACTGATGATCAAGTAAAATTGTTTGTGCCTCTCTCAAACGCTATTGACAAAATCAAGCTAGAATTATCTCATGAATACGAACAGAGAAAGATTATGAACTTTCGTATAAGACAATTAAGAGAGCATTGTGAAAATGCGAGTGAAAATACGAGTGAAAATGACAGCGATAATGATGGACCATTGCCTGTGATAATAGCTAAACAAAATCCTTGGGAAAACTAACATAACCATTATGTTTCAGTAGGTATCATAGATTTGGATATGTTTCGCATTGTGGATACCTCATATTGTATCCCAACCATTATATTTCAGTAGGTATCAAGTAATCATTTGGTAACATTAAAAATACGGTAGACTAAACGTATTGAAATCTTATTTTTTGTGCAAATCTTTTGGGAAA
The DNA here is from genome assembly GCA_016617855.1 of Megalonaias nervosa. Taxonomy (NCBI): domain Eukaryota; kingdom Metazoa; phylum Mollusca; class Bivalvia; order Unionida; family Unionidae; genus Megalonaias; species Megalonaias nervosa. Next base: position 10,620 of record JAECUM010021376.1, on the reverse strand, counting down.
GGAAGATTTATATATATTTTCTGCCACGTATTGTACCGATTGTGGTACTATGTCAAAATATTTGGCAGCAGAATTAATTGATTCAAAACTAATTTCTTCTCCAGATTCTGCATTCACTGATTTAATAGCTCTCTTTCTGTATAATTTACACCTTCCTGTGTTTCCGGATTTACAATTTTGACTCTGTGTAGTAATTCGTAGATTTCCAAGTGAATTGTCAAGTTTATCGCCGTTGATGTGATCCACCACATACCCATCTTTGATCAGTCCAAAATAACACTCGTAGGTAAATATATGAGATAAATAATGTTTATTTCCTTTGGTATTAAACGCAAGATAACCAGTATTGGTAATACTACCGACTGGTTTTTTCAATCTGCAGTTTCTAATCACACCTTCTCGAGATGCTTCATAATTAGTAAGGATTGGATGTGACACAAACTCATTTTGTTCCATTTATATATAATACTATTTGTCTAAATCATTGTTTTTTGAAAATCTAGCCAAATAATCTTCTTCGGTCTTTATAGGAGAGTCAGCGTTATATTTTTTATCGTAATATCGTTTCAACTCTCTGTACTTTTTACCACCGCATTGCGCACACAGTTGAGTCCTTCCTCGCACTCCAGCACTACACACAATACACGGTTTTGGTCATAGACTCCCATTTTTGACGCATTGCATATGATAACTACAATATTCATTCACGCATGTTCTGTTACACGGAGACGTATAACCGATTTTTAGCCAGTTGCAGTGAGTTGGTTGAATCATATACAAAAGATTAATGTTCAATTAAATATATATTTGCCTTAATTATAATATGGAAGAATTATCCGTGATTGAACCCTACGCAACCAGATTCGATCTTGACAGACTACCCGAGTATAAACTTAGTATTTCGATGCAAGATCTAGCTTTAACGAATGCGGATATAACTACACGTATCCGTGAGGCCAAGAAGGAATTTCGTGACGATGGTGCAGTTCATGCATGGTCAACATTCAGAGTTGAAAATGTTTCTAATACGATGAATGACAAACGAGGAAGAGTAATCATTAACCACCTTGATAATCAAAAATATTTTATTTTAATAAAATTTATTGTAAATACAGAAGAAGATATTTGGATTATTCGTGACAAGTGCGATCCCGTCCGCGTGCAGTCAGGAAATAATATCTTCTTGAGTAATAAATCTAAACCAGGAATACTAACTGGTATAGATAAACCGTATTATGAGCGATCGTACCCTGTAACTGCGGTTGTCTATGGAATATTTCCGCTGAATAATAAACCTGATGTTGGGGATCTCAAACCAATGAAATTGTCATCCTTGACTTCGTCAAGAATAAATTGCGTAGCTGAGCGAGTTACAGAACACTTTACAAACGCGATACGTGGTAATGGTTTAACTGATTTAAGACGTAAAAAAATAAATACATGGGCAGAGTCGGTTAAAGATACCGGAGCGTCTATCAGCGACGTTGCTGAGCTAGGAAAGTTATTAAAATTTCCAATAACAGTAAAGACGTTAACGGGAGAGATTTTTTACAAATCGAAATATGAATCCAGAGGGACTTCGATAGATATTATTGATCATAACGCGCACGCATGGACTGCTGCAGTAACAATATTTCCACGAGATAGAAAGGTTAAATTTTATGACGGTGATATCTTTGATTTTATCAAGAATATTAGTAAAACCGATCCTGTTTCTGTTTGGTTATTTCAGAGTTCGGAATATAATCATTATGATCAATTTGTACGACCTAATGGTGATATTTATCGTACTGAATCTCTCCATGAGAAAATGGAACATCTTGCGCAACGCCTTTGGCGTGAATATACCTCTGATGATGTCATAGTTAGACAATTATTGAATAACTGTTTTACTGTTCCGTCAGTCGCTGCTCATTTCGCTCAAGAGAAAAATTCATGGAAAACGACACGATCGGAATTTCTTGAAGATGTCAGGAAAAGTTGTATAGAATATGGACACGGTGGATTATGGAACACCAAATACGATTATAATGATGTTATCTCGGTTGATATGGTAGCATGTTATCCTGGGAGTTTTCTTGGATATGGAGAATGTTCTAAATATTTTAAGAGATTCGGACATCCTACACATGACATGACCAGGGTTGCAATAAACGGACCCTTACCAGATTTTGACTTAACAGGATTTGCTTACGTAGAATCATTCGAGTTTAGAGAAGATCTCCATGCGATTACTTATATTTGGTTCGGAAGACATTTTTCAGAAAAATGTTGGGTTCCGATAGTACTATTGCGATATATGCTTGATGCTGGATTTTTAATATCGTTGAGAGTAACTGAAGCGATTATATCATATAGTTCACAGAAGCAAGTTTGGTTGCAAGAACCTGATGTATTTGATGCTAAACACGATGAGAAACTTGCAAAAGATCTCGGCAGAAAAATAATCGGTAAGTTTACTCAAGGAGGATCACATGATCATAAACGAGCGTGTACAAGATTGATTATGGACGATGCTGAACTAGATTTTATAATCGCTGATACGATGGAGAAAAACACATTTATAATCCGATGTAATGCTTATTTATCAGATGGAACAAAACTAGGTACCATTGTGATCTATCTTGATGGCGAGTCACCGCAGTTTACTCATTTAAGATCTTCGATGCTAGCGTACGTTTCGATAAATCTATTATCGATGATAAACAGATTTCCTCGTTACGCTGTCAGAGTCGCTACGGATTCATTTATGTACACAAAAAATATAAAGATTTATTAAAACTCGGTAATGGTGAATGGGGGACATGGAGGATAAAACAAGAAAATATACTTAGTTATTCTGAATCTGCCGATGTTGAAATTGCGGAGACATATTACAAAAATGATAATCAAATATTAAAGTCATCTGCACCATCCGTGTACGATCCTGTATCTAGACATAAGACCGTTTATCTTAATGGGTGTGGTGGTTCAGGTAAAACAACTCGTGCGATTAACTTATTTATGAATAATAACTCAGATATAATTGTTTTGACACCTACACATAAACTTGCTAGAGAAATAAAGCAACGAGGAGTAAAATCATGTACATATCATAGTTTCTTTAGATGGTGCGGAGATACATGGACTCCATCGCGGATGGGTGAAAAATATATACCTAGGTATATTATATGGGACGAGATATGCACAGTGTCGTTAGAAACACTAAAAACATTTCTTGATTGGTTGTTATTGAAGAATACTGCTGTGATTATGTGTGGCGATAATGGTCAACCACCACCCTTTGTTGGACAGTCTCCACATGAATGGCTGAAGAATAACGTAGATTATTATGAAGAAATACATGATGACCATAGAGCTATTGATGAGCCGCTGAAAGAGTTTAAAAGATTAATCAGACTACAGCTAGATAAAATACAATGCGAGATATTGCGTAAAGTAATTGCAGAAACTTCTATGAATGAATTTTGGATTTTATGGAGACCTGCTGATTTGATAGTCGCCAGTAGAAAAATAGTTCGTGATGAACTACAAAAGAAATTATTTGCGTTACATAAAGAAAAGTTTCCGGATCTACCCGTACCTTTGTGTTATCGCCCAGCAGATACTCGACGACAAAATATTGAAATTGAAATACCAGATGTCTTGGTTCCACCGAGGGTTCAGAATCTTGTCTTGAATGATATCGTGTTGGTTGCTGTTGATGTTGTTGAGCGCGTTGAACATGGATAAATCGTCATGGACGTTAGGATACGCTATAACGATTCACTCGTCGCAGGGATTAACTATAACTGATACTAGAATCTGGATTGTAGATGATCGTATTGAATGGTCGAATTTAGTCTATCTCGCCGTATCTCGAATCAGGAGAATATCGCAACTGCGTAGGGTTATTGTAGATTACGTAATAACTGAAGAAATCACTAACAATGTCGATATCAATAAAAAATTAGTCAGCTATAAACAGTGTGACAAAAAAAATAAGCGCGACTTTGATCTTGATGCTGAATTTATTATAACACTAAAACAACTACAGAATAATCATTGCGCAAGTTGCAACTGTAATATGTCATGGCAGTGTTTTAATCCAAGACAATTTACCGTAGACGGAATTAATAGTGATCTCGGTCATACACGTGATAATGTGATGCTGACCTGTCTTGAGTGTAATCGACGTAGAGGCTCTGGACGTTTACAAAATTGAGCTTGGTGGTAATTGCGTATCCTCAGGAATTACTTGTAATTGTTCACGTACAAATCCACGTTGAGGGGCTGTAGAATCTAGTCTGTATATTGGAGATCTACCAGTGGATCTTACCACGCTAGAAATTTTATGTGTAGTCACGCTCCAGATAGGATCGGTTGCTCTTTTTTTTACCACCTTCAAGTTCGCCAGGTTCATATAAATATCTTACAGTTACATTACCTAATACTGGTTGAGAGAAAGATTCACGTCGTTGTCCGTAGCCATTGCTACGGGGTATATATATTTTTTTTGATCGCATTAGAAGGTTTCATGGAAGTTGCACGAGTAATTTCATTATTCAACGCAGCTATCACACTCGGTAATCTTGCAACCCATTTACGAGATCTATCCTTAAAGTCAGTAGATATTTCCTTTGCATATTGGTATCCAAATAACCGCTCAGCAAGTGTTCTATTAAATCGTTCAACGATTGCCTGATCACGATGAATTTCTGTATGTCCTCGTCTGATTTTAACGTTATGTTTCTTCATCAACGATGATACTACTCCAAGAAATTCTTTACCAGGATCAACTTGTAATAACCGTGGCCATCGTAGACCACCACGTTGATAAATGCGCTCAAACGCAGATGCAACTTCAGATGCTGTCTTTGTTGATAATGGCTCCGCTTCCTTATATCTACTCGCAACATCAACGACGGTTAACGCGTATTTGTACGTGCGTGATTTTCGTCCACGTGTTTTAATGGTATCGTGTGGTAAAAACAAAATATCTGCTTGATGAACTTCATTAGGGACACTAACATCAAAATGCGCGTAATGAATTCTTTTAGGTGGACTTGGGAAGATTTGCCATATTGCCTGTCGTGCTAACCATGATGCAGCGACATTACGTGAAACTTTTGCTGCTTCGGTGAGTTTACTAATCGCTGCTTTACCTCTCCAGAATCCTCTCGGGGAATAATAAACAGATTCCATTATGATAGTTATATAATTAATTACCAGCTCCTAGCACTAGTTTACCTTTCATAGCAGTTTTTACTAGAAGGCTAGCGAGAGATTCTCTGAGAGATTTATTAGGTATAGAATTTAACGCGTGAATCAATTTCATATCTGCGAGATGTCGTTGTTGCAAATCCTTACTTTTATACGCGACATCATGAACGTGACACGCTTGATCAATCTTATTTACTGGATACTCTCCTGGTTTTGGTTGATCTCGTTCGTCAAGTCGGATATCAAGTCGAGTTCCTGGACCACAATAATTATATCCGGGTAACTGTTTCTCACCGGGGTATTTAGCCCATGGAGTTCCTGGTAATTTTCCCAACGAAGCAGCGATATCACCCCCACCTGTCTTTGTTGGAATAAATTTATATTTCTTGGTGCCACATTTCACACACTTACCTGTAAGTGCTCGTCTTTTATTTTTTGTTGTTATTGTCGTTAATTCAGTAGTAGGTGTAGATGCTCTGCATCGAACACACTATAGACTCATATTATTAATTATATGGATATAATTGACTTTTCTGCGACACGAAAACAAGAACCAGTAAAGCACCATCCAGCACTTCCGAATTCTATCAGAATGATTATAATAGGTCCGTCCGGAAGTGGGAAGACGCAATTATTGCTCAATCTAATAATGAGATGGCTCAAGTGGGATATTTGATAGCGCCATCTGTAGATGATCAGCGATGTTACGAAGTACTTAAAAAGATTTTAATGAAAACGCAAAATTGTTGCATGAAGACAGTGAAGTCATAGACTTTATTACTGATATTGATGAAGCGCCATCCGTAGATGATCTGGATGGATTCATTAATAACCTCGTGGTATACGATGATATCATGCTGGACAAACAATCAAATCCAGCTAGAATATTTTCACGAGGCCGTCACAAAAACACAGACGTGATTTATGTTACACAGCGTTATACACAAATTCCAAAAGTGATCAGGGATAACTGTAACGTTTTAGTTGTATTTAATGGAGTAGATAATCATACTCTACAGAATATTTATTATACTTGGTGTTCTGGGGACATGGACATTAACAAATTTAAAAATTTCTTTTCAAAAGCACAAGCTGCTCCCTTTGGTTTTGTAACGATAAATTTACATGATCCGAGGTCAAGATATCGTAATGGACTTGATACAATTTTTGGATAAAAACCATAGCAGCAGAGAGGGTGAACGACATACGCGTAGTGACAAGCATGTGAAAAAATCAGAAAAAAATCTGGTCAATTAGAGAAGTTTTTACTGTTAAGGCGAAAACTTTTTTTTTCAGCCTTCGTAGGAACCCTTAAATTTCAAAATTAAGGTCTCTAAAAAGTTGTGGGGTCCACCCTCTCTGCTGCTGGAGTACATCAGTATAATAGATGGTTGCGTCAGCATTTTGCAGTAGGCATGTAAGTCCCCATTCATCAAATTGGTCGGCCACATAGTTGATCACGTCAGTTTGCTGATGTGCGACTGTGTCTATCTTAGTTTGGCCGCTTCTTGCTTTGGGTTTTGTATATTTTGTGTCTTTTTTCGTAGCTGTTGTCTGTTGTTTACTTTTAGGTTTGGTACCAGTAGCTGACGACTTGGATATATTTACATCTGTTGAAAGTGTAGCAGATTGTTTTTGATAGGCACATTAGTGTTTGTTGTTGTTGTTTTGAGTTTCCCAGGATTGGAAGATTTACTTTCAGCCATTATCCCACTTAATGATTTAGGTTGTGTTGCCGTAGAGAGTATAAGTGCTGCTACTACTGGAGTTGACATTGAACTCGTGTTCACTTGATGGGCTATTAATGGTAATGCTGCTGATACCGATCTTCTTATGCTAGTTGACGTATTTATTTCCTGCGGTACTGGTAATGCTAAGGGAATTTTTCTCCCTTCTGGGTATCCTCTATTGCTAATGACTCCTTTTCACTCCGTTGATGACGATTATTCACCTCCATGCCCCTCTCTTGAACCTCCTTTCCATTTCTGGTTAAGATTTCATCTGATCTTCCTATATTTGGTGGAATAACTGAAGGTGATTTAGTAGTAGTTGAACTAAACGTCATTCCGTCGGTGGGAGTCATTGTAGTGCCGACACTGTGAGTCACTTGTAGTTGCATAGTTGTAGTTTACAAATGTAGGTTTTGCTCCCTCTGTGACGCTTCATTTTGTCTTTGTGTCGGTCTTCTTGAGGGCGCGTTTCTCCAATTACTTCTATCGGTACCTCTCCCGTTATTTCTACTATCTTCTTCCCATATCAGCAAGAGCGTAGTACGCTTTGCTTGAGCTCGGAGGCTCCATCCTGTAGTGATCTGGAGGTTTAGCCCCCTTATCGCATTCAACGCTTGTTGTGGAAAAACTTCCGTCTCTGACTTTCTTAATTCTGCTAATGTTTCTCACTGCTGTGTTAGTCGGCTACTGAATGGATCGAATGAAATGAATGATATAGTGCTAATGACTGACTGACATTTAAATTAGAGTCGCTTTCGCCCGATCAGGCATGCGCGACTAGTTTCTGCCTGCATTACAGGCTGTTTGATTAATCGTGGGGAAAAGAAAGAAAGCCACTTTCCCCACGCATTTATGCACTCAAAGAGTGCTGTTAAATTAAACCATACAGGTCGTGGGACAATAAAGTCCCAAATGACCTGAATGTATGGCTATCACGAGTGGAATGGACCCAGAACACGCTCATGTTAAAGATAGACTGTATCTACTGTCAAGACGCTTCGAGGGAACCACCAAATTATAGCGCCACCCCTGTTCCGAAATTACTCGCACGTCGGGGAACCTGATAGCTTAGATGGGTGGAATTAGTTCTACATCCCGTCGTAGTACACATGTCCGAGAGAGGTAGGGAGGCGCAAGTGCAACAGGATACTTGAAACGCCAGTTCGTACTTTTATAATCAATTTTAGTCCCGGTAATTCTAATAGACAATTAACAAAATACCAATGATATGTAAGCCACCTGTGCAATTAACCAAATCAAATAAGTCAAAAAATTTCATTAATGATTCATTCTTAAAGTTGGAATTTTGTGTACAGAGTGTACTTCTGTTTCCTAAAAAATACCGATCAACGAAGTCAAAATGACTCGTATTTTATTTTGTATCACGCTTAAATTAAATCAGAGTAAATTTTGATGGCGGAAACAAAAGGATCAAATCAGGTTACAATAGAGAATTTATCTAAAGAGGTTTTCTTAACTCAAAATGAAAACCTCATACATTAAGGCAATTATGGCAGTCGTAATTCTTTATCTTCTTCACGACTGGTCTTGCAGAGTTGATGTATCATCCGGTAGATTGACTGGCTGCACCGGTATATGACTGGCTAACATTATCCGTTGTCTGGTGGCAACCCCACACTGGCTTATGCCCCAGATTCCAGTGGCCGCCTGGTGCTATTGCCTTCCCTTCGAACTCTTTATGTTGCCACGTCATTCGTCTGTGCAGCAAGAAATCTATTACACTGGTTTACTGTCATACCGATTTCTGGTGGTAACCCATACTGACTGCCTACCTTTTCTTCGGTGGCTGCCTCGTGCTGTTAGCAGAAACGGCCCTAGGATGTGCGGTGCCCAAGGCAGCAGGCGATGAGCGAGGCCCCCAGCAGAAAAACTTGCATTGCTGAGTTGATTTCCGTCAGCAGCGCGGGGTCCCTCAAAGCGCGGGACCCAAGGCGGTTGCCTCGTTCGCCTTGCCCAAAGGCCCGGGCCTCGCAGTTTTTGTATTAGGTGGTCCCATGCGCAGCAAGTGTTTTCTGCGTCCTGCATACACCCTTTCACTGCCCCCCTTGAATGCCGGTCCTGCCTGCTCGCTGTCCACAGCCTCGAATGACGAACGACGAAATGCAGATAGGGTTTGAAAGTTTGGGATTTATGGAAAAATACAAGGAACAATACAAGTTAACAGAGACCGTGGAAAACTTGGAAGGAAAAGGAGGTGAGCCGAATGGATTTACATCAGGCAATGGAAATTGATGACGGAAGGATTGAGAATGTCTTTGAGTCTGGAAGTAATGAGGATTTAGTGAGACAGAGAGAAGTTTAACAGATTGTTAAGGAAGAGGAAATTTGAAGTTAATGTGGAAGAAGAAGACGTGAAGAAGGAATTACCTCAGAGGGAAAGGTTTTAGGCTAAAAGATTAGAGTCATTAGTATTTCAGAGTAGTAAAGCTTTTTTAAAAATGTGTGGAGATCCGATGTAAGCAGTGGCGACACTGGGGGTGGGTTGGGGTGCGGCCCGCACTGGGTGATACCATCAGAGGGGGTGACAGCAAAATGACTGTCTATAAAAAAATTTAAATTTTTGTGCAGGAAGGAGGTCCATGGGTTGACACCATGAGTTACCGCACATGACTGTCTATAAAATATTTGAATTTTTTTTGCAGGGAGGAGGTCCATGGGGGTGACACTTTGAGTTACCGCTCTGAGTGACACCAACCCTAGTGACGGCACTGGATGTGAGTGAGTGTTTATGTCAAAATGTTGATGAGAGATAAAAAAAATTGTCGGCTTCAAAACGCGAACCAGTACTGTGACCGTTCAGTAGTTCATGTGGTAAGAAGAAATGGTACAATACACAACAGAGGAATTGTAAGTTTACATTCCAGTCTGTCTGCACTACAATGGTAACAAAGCAAAAGCGTAGGCATTATTTTGCTACGCTACCTTCGAACAAAACAATGCATCACTCATCGTAAACGATATCATTGGCTAGACTAATTTTCTTACCGCGTTCGTTTCGAATTGACTTCAGTAGCTCTTCACACAGTGTTGGGATAGGTCGTGTTTATCTGTGTCTCACCGCTAGGCTATTTACAAAAAAATAATAATAAAAAACCAAAATAAAACTAACCCACGAACAATCGTACCCTGAGCCATCCCACGGAAATTGTGTAGATCTTATGGCCAAATACATCACAGCGATTGGGATTAACTATTCTATGTTATCAAAAAAGGAAGACGTTAAGCAGCAGGGAGGGTGAACAGACCAAGGCGGCGCGTAAAAATTAAGGTTCCTACCAAAAAAATAAAAAAATAAGGTCGATAAAGTCAAACTGAAGTTTATTTTCAAACCTTAGGCTGAGTCGTTTACACACATGTGGTTCCCCCCCCCCCCCCCGCTGCTGTCGATTTTATAAATTCAAAAATAAATAGCAGCTATGACATTCAGTCTACCATTCCACTGGGTCCCTTCTGCTGGTAAAGTCTTTTGCCAATAAGGTCTTAAGAGTCCCTTATTGAGGCCTTAAGCCCACAGGGCACTCTTTCATCGGTTAAGACCTGTCTTATGGTCCACAGACACCTTATTGAGACATTTTGGTCCGGCAGATATTCTTTCTGAATGCCCCTATGTGGGTACCCTTCAGTGGTTACGACTTCACATCATCCTGCTGTTTATTTTAGGGACGCA
>JAECUM010021375.1:0-13528 GCA_016617855.1 Megalonaias nervosa | reverse complement strand
GCAAGAAGGAAGTCGTCTCACTGTTCATTTTCTCTCTGCACATAGAAATGGACTATTACAAGGAAGAGCTCTTAGAAACGGATTATTGCAAGGAGACATTCTTCGCCATGTTTACATCTCCCTGTTTTTAGAAATAGACTATAACATGGAGATAGTCTTCCTGTCGTTCCCTTTTTCTCTGTATATAGGATTGGACTATTTCACTGAGAATGTCTTCCCACTTTTCCTTTTCTAATTGTCTGTAGAAATTGGCTATTACAGAGAGAAAGTAGTGCCTCTGGTCTTTTTCTCTTTGTTTACAGAAAAGGACTATTATAAGGAGCAAGTATTGCCCTGTTCCTTTTATCTCTGTATGCAGAAATGGACTATTACAAGTAGAAGGTCCTTTCCCGGTTCGTGTTCTCTCTGTATAAAGAAATTGACTATTACACGCAGAAAATGTTGCTCATGCTCCATTTATCCCTGTATATAGAAATGGACTAACATAAGGACTGTCTGCATACAGAAATTGACTATTACAAGAGAATGTCTAACCTCCTACTCCTTTTCTCTCTGCAGATAAGACTGTGTTGCTTATAAGAAGAAAGTAATTCCCTGCATCGTCTCACTCTCTGCATATAGAAATGGACTATTGCTATGATAAAGTCTTCAGACTGTTCCTTTAAACTCTGTATATAGAAATGGACTCTTACAAAAAGGAGTTCTACCTCCTGTTCTTTTTCTTTCTGTATATATAAATGGACTATTACAAGGAGAAGTTCTTCTCCCTGTTTCTTTTTTCTCTGTAGATAAACATGGACAATTGCAAGGAGAAACTCTTCCCACTGTTCCATTTCTCTTTGGATATAGACATGGACTATTTCATGGAGAAAGTCTATGTTCCTATTCTCTTTGTGTATAGAAATTGACTATTACAAGGAGAATGTCGTGTCCCTGTTCCTTTTCTCTCTGTACATAGAAATGGAATATTGCCAAGAGAAAGTCTTCCTCTGTTCCTTTCCTCACTGTATGTAGAGATGGGCTATTACAAGGAGAAGGCTCCGCCTGTTCCGTTTCTCTCTGTACATAGAAAGTGACTATTACAAGGAGAAAGTCTTTCCCATGTTATTTTCCTCACTGTACACAGAAAGTGACTATTACAAGCAGAAAGTATCCCCCCTGTTCCTTTCCTGACTGTAAATAAATAGTGACTTTTATAAGAAGAAAGTCTACCACAGGCTCCTTTCGTGACTGAAAGAAAGTGACTACTGCAAGTAGAAAGTCTTTCCCCGTACCTTTCCTCTCTGTACATAGGAAGTGACTATTACAAGGAGAAAGTTTTCCCCCTTTTCCTTTCCTCACTGTACATAGAAAGTGACTATTACAAGGAGAAAGCTTTCCCCCTGTTCCTTTCCTCGCTGTACATACAAAGTGACTATTACAAGTAGAAAGTCTTTACCCTGTACCTTTCCTCACTGTACATAGGATGTGATTATTACAAGTAGAAAGTCTTTCCCTGTTCCTTTCCTCACTGTACATAACATAGGAAGTGACAATTATATGTAGATATTTTCCCCCTTTACGTTTCCTCTCTGTACATAGTAAGTGACTCTAACAAGTAGAAAGTCTTCCCCTGTTCCTTTCCTCACTGTACATAGAATGTGACTATTACAAGTAGAAATTCTTCCTCCTGTCCCTTTCCTCTCTCTACATAGGAAGTGACTATTACAAGTAGAAAGTCTTCCCCCGTCCCTTTCCTCAATGTACATAGAAAGTGACTATCACAAGTAGAAAGTCTTCCTCCATGTACGTTTCCTTTCTGTATGTAATTATTTAATAGGTATTTGCTTACGGATTAGTTCTAATTGCTAAATACGTACAATTGTATTCTGTGCAATGTTTACTAGTCATTGTTCTTGAAATGTGAAGCAAAAATTTGATACAGGCTAGATGTAGGATGTTAGAATGCTATTAATGGCCTCAAGATTCGGACAAGTTTAGTATTGTCCAAAAATCAATACATATTTCACCCTTTAAACTCACAATCACTATTAACCCCTAGAGAATTTAAAGGAATTTTACGATCAATAGCACACGGTATTTTCGGTTCTCACCGGGTGTACGGAATTTTTAATGGCGTAAGAAAATCACGTGACATATCCAAGAATTGTACGAATCGTGTAAATGGTTATGGCGTAATTATAAAGAAAATGGCTGCATGATTACTATCTCTTGAAATTTGCAAACTGATTACTATATATAATTTTGGAAATACTTTTAATATTTCAGCAAGAAGAAATAGTCTATTGTGATATCACCCCAATAGTTCATCAAAGGGAAGTAACTCTAGAAAATAGTGTCTGCTTTTTCAATTTGTCCCAAGGAATTGATTACCCTTTAAAAAATTTCATTTTCTTAAATATATATATATATATATATATATATATATATATATATATATATATATATATATATATATATATTATGCAGTGCTAGTTATGGGGAAGATAAACTAAAATCTCTAAAGGGTAAAACAATCCCGTACACCTTGTCAAAAGAGATAGGAAATAATATTATGTTTATATAAAGATCTTAGAGATAATTTTCATGCCTGTCTTTATTTTTTATTTAATAGTTAATCATATAAGAGCTCTGTGAACGCGCTTGGGTTCATTATATCCATTAAAGATTAAATACGTATGAAATTAACGGCATGGAAGAAAGTGCGATTTTGTTTTGGACAAAAAAAGACATCGAAAATGATCTGCCTTTTTACGATGATCTTAGAAAGTTTTTTATTAGTCCTTATTACTAACAGAAAATGGGTATTTGTGAAATCTTACAATTACTGACAACTGAAGATTAACAATAAAAACAAACTCTCTCTCCCACGCACGCACGCACACACACACATACACACACACACACACGCGCACACACACAATTAGCGACACGTGGAGGACAGTAAATATTTACATTTTGATACAGAGAAACAAAACTATCCCGAATTATAACGACGGATTATATAAACAATCTTTGTTCTGCATACGTCCAATACAGTTTGTGGCTTGTTTAGTTGTTAATATATAGTAGCAATTTAAGATAACAATAACGATGCTGTAATTAATAAACACAATTAATAAAATATGTTTTAGAAATGGAATAAAGTCTTGGAATAATATATGCTGACTACATGTACGTTTTCCCACAGATTTAACACTTGTAATGTATATACGGATTTGGGACTGAAATTGATCTCTAACAAGTTCTTTTCAAAAGGACTTCAAGAAATAACAGCTTTTGTGTTTTCTTTCATAACTTTTTTAGCTCAAATATTGATACTATTTAACAGATCATGTGTGTGTATTCTTAAAATTCTACTTAGCCATATCTTCGTCAAAAAGGTTATTTGGATATAAAACAAGCCATGATGAACTGGAATTATAATTAATGCACTTATCCGTGTTCAAAGTAGGATTTACGGTACAAATTGAACAGCAACATAAAAAATAAAAAAACAAACAAGCAAACAAAAAACAACAACATAAAAAAAAAAAACAAACCAAAAAAAAAGGAGACCAAACAATTAAAACATTAGAACCTCTGAACGTAAAATAGAGGATATGGATATGCGGATCGGGGCGAAGGGATGTTGACGTGAAGTAAAAATTAAGTAAAATTATTTTTACAAAGTTGATCCTATCATTAAGTGAAACGAGATTCCAACTATCGTCCCAGAACATTTAATAGCTTTACATGTAATACCATGGAACGAATGAGAAATGATAGGTTACTCTGGTATCTCGAATCCAACAACCCACTACTAGTATCTGACGTTCAGTGTTCAAAGACCATGGAAGCATAATACACCATCCGCCTTGGATGCGAGAGGTCATGGGTTCGATCACTGGCCTTGTCATACCAAGGACTTATAAAAATGGTACTAGCAGCTGCCTCGCTAGGCGCTCAGCATTAAAAGGTTAGTGTTAGGACTGTTCGTCCTGGTGACAGAATAATGTGACTGAGTGTGACATCATGCTACATGTCTGCGACATAATGCCCCAGTGCTAGACGTCGCTATAACACTGCCACACTGCAGACATCGTAGCGATATGACAGAAAAATTGTTGAAGGTACTTTCAAAATTCAAATCACACACACACCCCATCTTGACAGACGTGAATCATTTGTTGCAGAATCATTCATAACGAAAGAATATGTATTTGTTGTAATTATCGACTTGGAGAGAGTTTATGACACCACATGGAAGAACGGATTGATGAATGGCTTATTCATCTTATGTCTAAGGGGCCGCCTATTTACTTTATCTCTAATATTTTAAAATCTTCTGAGTTAAGGTAGGCAGCAATTTGTATGAATACTATTCTGGGGGATAGGTGTACGTCAAGGCAGCATTTTGTCACTTACCCTATTCAACACCAAAATTAACAGCATGGTAAAATGCCTTAATCCAAGATATGACTGTTCATTATATGGTGACTTTTTTAATCTGCTATAGATCAAAGAGTTGTACAAACCACTGAAAGTCAACTAAAAAGCAGAAACAAAGTTCAAAAACGGGCAAAGAGAAATAAAATGGTAACTGTGTGTATGTTTGCTAATTACATTGTATTCGTGATGACCCAAAACTATTTTAACGGTTGTCTTATTTCTGTTGTGGATGAGAGTAAATGTCTGGGGTTAATTTTCAACCGTAAGCTAACGTTTCTTCCACATATTAGATACATCAGGAACATATGTCAAAAAGCCCTGGATTTAATATAAGTAGTGGGAAACACAGTTTGGAGAGCATATCGGAAGGTCTTGCTTCGATTTTACAGGTCATTAATAAGATCAAAAGTTGACTATAGCTTGATTTTGTACGAATCAGTTTGTAAAATTTGCTCCACAATCAGGGACTTAGACTCTGTTTGGGTGTATTCAGAACTTCCTCTTTATAGAGCCTCCGTGTCACGAATAATGAACCATCTCTTTATCTCACACGATCGAACTGGCTCTTCAGTATGCTACCAGACTATCTTCTAATTCATCTAACCCCGCATATGATGTAGTGTTTAGGCCCAAATACCAAACTGTCTTCTAATTTATCTAACCCCGCACATGATGTAGTGTTTAGGCCCAAATACCACACCTTATACGTTCAAAAATCACATTACATTCCACCTTTTAGCACACGAGTTCGTCCGCATTTAGAAACAACAAATATCAATGTTGGAAACACTGCAAACATCTGTATTCCCAAATCACTACCTTGGTTATTAAAACCCCCTAAAATAGTATTTGACCTTCGCGAGTTCAGAAAGGCTTCAGAGTAAAATTCAATGAAATCAGGCCCTCTTGTCTTAGTCATGCGTCCGTGTATACAGACAGTTCGAAAGAGAGAAACAAAATTGGAGATGCCATTGGAGGCACTCTACAAATATTATGAATTTCTGAGAGAATGACAGGTGTAAGGTGAAGTTGTTTGCAGTCGCAACATGCAAAATGGAGAGAATGTTGGCATACCTCAATGATACTTTTATATACTTGGCTAATTTCATTGGATAGTGTACTTATAAAAATTGTACATGGTGTAAGCACACAGCTGCCCAAAATGACTGATCCCAAATGCTCAAAATATCAGCCTATTTAGTCTAAAATACACTATCTTCAGCAGTTATTAAAAATACTGAAAATGAATTTTGCCAGTCTAGACAGTACCAGTTTCTGAAAGTGCAACGAATGAATTGCCAAATATATAAAACGTTATACAAACGTTATCTTTTTTTACAATTTACCTTTGAAGTCCAAGAAGTGAAAATGACCAAGCGGAGCTAGCAGGGTTTTTTATATGTGCACATCTGAAGCAAGCTGTATATTCTATAACCCAAAATACACTCATCAATCCAACACAAAAATAAAGGGAATTAAAAGTTCTTCTAACAACATCTAAGATGTACAAGGTCATTTTTAAATAGCCACTGTAACCAGTGAGGAAAAAAACCTGGGAAATTGTTTTCTTTAAAAATCTAACTGCAAAATACGAACTGTCGAGCGCCACCATTGCAACACCCGCTATAGGAACATCACTCGGCCAGATTCATCAGGACGTGAAATAACTTTATCGACATACCGGACAGGACCACAAATGTTCCGATTGCAACACCTCATGGCACCATCTTGAGCCGGTTACCGTGTAAAGCCTAACTTTTCACTGCAGAAATTACATCCATATTGAAAGGTTTGAACTACGTTGAAACCACTCTAAAAACAAATTACATAATCTTTCCTGATTCTCTTACCATATTGAAATCCTTGGAGAATTTTCAATTTGATAACCCATTAGCTTCCCAGATATTAGAAACATGTATGATGTTCTTATACAAGATGAGAAACGTATTTTGTAGGCCTACCGTTGTTTGCGTAGAGACAATGGCATAAATGACGATGAAAGGGCAGATGAAACATCCAAAGCTATCTGCAGTCTCCAGATTCCATATACTGTACAAATCATCACGTTAGTCATATTTGGAAAAATATGTGGGAAGAAAACTCCACAACACACTTAAGAATATCAAACCCACAATTGGAGAGTGACCTCCCTCATATAGAGCATATCGGAGAGATGAGGCTGTATTGTGTCGATCGCGAATCGGGAACACATTACTCACCCATGCATACCTCGGTGTCTCACGCTGATTACACTCAAATAAACAAATCTAGCTGCTCAGCTGAGCTGAGGCTACCATCCAAGGAGTAGAGAAGTGCATTTCCTGTGTGAAGTCATGGATGACATGTAACAAGCTGCTTATAAATAACGATTAAACGGAAGCCATTCTGATCACCACACAAGGACTTTCTCATTCACATCCTTTACCTCAAACAATACGTATCAGCAATACCAACATTAAAATTACACAGTCAGTACGAAACCTAGGTGTCACTCTCGATAGTACGCTCTCAGTGACCAACATGTAATGAACATGTGCAAGGCTGCATATCTAGAACTGAGACACATCAGCTCCATTCGCAACTTTCTTTCAGTTGATGCCACTAAAACATTTGTGTGTTCCTTAGTACATCTGTTTACTACGCTACATTTTGTTGACTGGCTCCAGTCTAATATACCTATCTAACCTCACCCAGGTGTACACCCCATCTAGAAACTTATGCTCGTCTTCCAACACTTGCATTTTCATTGTTCCCACTGTTAAAACGAAGTCATACGGACAACGATCTTTGCTTGCCAGAGCCCAGCTACGTGAAACGAATTGCCCATAGATCTTTGACACAAGGAAACTCTGATCTCATCAAAGAATGCTCTTAAAACTAGGTTATTTCGACTGCAAGAACAGACTTAAAGACTTAATAATGTTATTGTCAGAATCTTTTTGTTTTGTAATTTCATGGTGTTTGTTTTTTAATCTTGTTTTTTTATATGTTCTTATGGACTGTCTAATCTGGTAAAGTGTTTAAAGCTTCTAAGATTATGCGCCGTACTATGTCCACATTATCATTATTATTATTATTGTTGTTGTTGTTGTTGTTGCTGCTGCTGCTGCTGCTGCTGCTGTTGTTATTCCTCCTGAAGGTGAACCCCAAAGTTATCTTTATTAAAAGAAAATGGGAATAGTTCTTAAATTGGAATGAAGAAACATGTTTTTGAGAGTCTCTAAAATTAGCTGGTAATTAGCTAAATTAGTTGTACATCTGTAAAAATAACGTATAATAATAATAATAATAATAATAATAATAATAATAATAATAATAATAATAATAATATTTTAAACCAATTTCATTGAAAATATACACCACAGTTGTAGAAATAAACCACTCGTTTTAATTTATTTTGAAATCTATTATTTTTAGCGTTATGAATACAAGCTCTATCTTTGTATTTGTTAATTTCATTGCCTAATAGATTTATAGTTAACGAGCAGGGAGTCAAGGTAGCTCACATGGTAGAGAGTTAGAAAAAAAATGTAAGGGTCGAGGGTTCACACCCGACCGACCAGGCTGTCATTGTCGGCTGCCTCTGTGGCCCCTTGGGAAAGGCACTTACCTCTCTTTGCTCTGCAGGATGTAGCAAGTAGTCTGTTTAAAGTGCCTCTAACGCCAACAAAACGAAACAAAAGAAAACTAACGAGCGTGGACTCATTACTCTCCTAACAAAGCAACGTAAAATACATAGGGAGAAACCGTAGATTATGCAATGGAAGTCTGTGTGCAGACACCTAGTGACTGACCAATCAAATTTCACATCATATTATTAACGGGCTTCTCGGTTTTAAAGGTAAACTTATGTAGCGATAGGTATAAATTCGATTGAGTTTGTATTTTAGAGTCTTGAACTAATACTGAATACAATTTGAGTTGTTTCTGCATGTAATCTTAGTGATTATTTGGTCAATGAAATAACCGAATCTATTCAGTGTGTTACGGTAGGGTGTTGAAATATGGCTGCATCTTCATTCGCAATTTCGAAGTCAATCGTTAGGTCAAAAACCAATCGTAGAAATAGCCGAGGTGGATGGAGCAGATTGCGGGAGGTTCAAGACGAAACTTGGTCTCTAACAAGTTCTTTTCATAACTTTTCTCTAAATTACTGTGTATAACCTACATCTGAGGCATATTTTTGTCTAGCAGATATAGACGAGGTGATCCGAATGATTGGCGTCCTTGACTGCCAATAGATGTTTATACAAGAACAGGTCAAAGGTACCCAAATATAGTCGCAGTGTTGTCCAATTATCATTGCCATGCCAAAATAGCTTGATGCACCGGTACTTTTTACCGTTACGTCAATGCAATTTACCGTTGCAACTGTATTTGTAACCATGGTGTCATTGGCGGTTGTTGTCCTGAACTATGTCCCTGATAATTTTCTATTGGATGACACATAATACGTTACAATCGAAAATAGTACAAACACGTTTCTTGGCAGAGTTTAAGGTCACTAAAAATATAACTTCATAATTGTAAACATAACTTCATGTTCGGTTCCTATGTGTTCATTATTACTTGCAATTCTTGCAGTTTGGGTTTATTTTGATTTTTGTTTCCTTTTATAATGATTAAGCATGTTCTACTTCAGCCACGTACATTATGCTCCCTTCACCAACTATGATGTAATTATAATTATTTTGTACAGGAAAAAGAGAGCAAAGAAACTTAGATGCAAGTGTACTTAAACTTGCGCAGTTGCATTGCCAGCTATGCCATTGTAGAAGATTCGATGTAAATAATACCCATTTTCAAAAACAGCTCTAGTGGATAGGGCCCTATTAGGGTCCCCCGCAATATAGTCCCATAAAAAATAGCTCTAGTGAATAGGGCCCTTTTAGGGTCACCCGCAATATAGTCCCAAGAGTTGACTTGAGTGAAATGTTTCATGAAATAGTTATTACAGCGCTTTCCAGTTATTAAATAAATCCAAATTAAAAGTTGGTCTCTTATTGTAAGCTCATAACTGATAAAAGTGTGCAGGTCGATTCTAAGAATGAACCAGCGGGAAATTCTATGGATGCTGTCTCTCCTGCCTTGCCAGTGTACAATCCGAACTTTTGCTCATATCTTCATTATCAAGAACAATAGGTCATTACAATAGCTTACATTTTTATGGTTGCTAACTTAATTATCAAAGGAAAATCCACACACACAGGTTCATCACCATACAACAGTCTCTACAAAACTGAACTACATATAAATACAACAAATGGTAATTGTTCAGTTGATAATGAAAATACAAGTGTGTTACTTCTACCTATAATCACATTCTGCCCATGGTGATTTCAAATTTCATGACTATATAAATGTGTATGCGCATGATAAAGTAGGCTTGAAAAGGAGGTCATTGCGACATACATTTGTCCATAGTAATACCCACCAAGGAGAACGTATTAATTAGAGATAACTCGATGGCCAGTAGTCACTTGTAATTCGCTTTACTATAGAATCTATCCAACGTAGATTATTTTTCTCACCCAAAATTTTCTTTTAAAGTTAACATAACTCTTCATTTTTGCAATATAGTTTAGCACATTCAACGCACACAGTATTTATCGCTCACTATTTTTTCTTCTTATTTATCTGTAGGTAATTCGGTCTTATAATGTGTAATGATAATAAGAATAATCATCTCAGTAGAATCCAAATATATGTACCTCTTATACTCACTCACACACAAACAGCTACAACTTAACAGTTATAATTGTTACTCAACGTAAGTACTGCGCCAAGAGATCTAAAACCACGTGTAAATGTTGAGCACATACTGCGCATTAATACGAATATGTTAATGAGGATAGTTGCGTGACCTGTCCATCCAACATAAAACGTTTGATATAGTATCGAGGTATTATCACATTTAATACATGGATGCTATATGAAAGTAACAATAAATAATTATTATTTATTACAAGGAAAATCGGTCATTTTCATCAGCAATAATTAAACCATACTGGCTACACTGCTCTAGGCTGTATCGAAGAGAAAAAGTAGCATGATCGACCATGCGATGGGTTATTCAGTAAATAGAAATCTGTGTCATTATCGTATATAACTCTCCTTTTCTTTGGAGGAAGTGAAACTGTGACATACTGGTGTTGTAATTGATATTGACTGTAGAATTATCCGTGTATGAAAGAAGAAGTAGATGTATTTTGAGGGTTTTATTCCAAAGAGGGTTTTAGCTCAGAAAACCCCCACCCCCTCAAAAATAAATTTATTACGACATTTTTTCACCACCTCAGAGACCCCCTCTCCCTCAAAAAACCACCCTCCTCCAAATTTTTATCTCAGAAAATGATGAAATTTTGAAACCCAAAGGGGATTCTAGACCAGAACCCTCACCCCCTAAATTTTGGAGAGATCAGGTTGGTCAGATGACCCAATGACATTTATTGACAACATGGTTGATGAATGATATTTCTAAAGCTGTACAAAATTAAACATCTACTACTGTTGTAACCCATATTTTATGATAATCTTTTTCATATCTGCTGACTCTCATTGACAGAATTTCTGTTAACATACTGTCAATAATACGAAACTCACGTATTAAATCGTCCATATCATATTTTACACCTCGCAAATAAGATCGTATTTGATCAAGTAATTTTTTGAAAGTTATACTTGCTGTTTTACAAGAATTTTTTGCTTTTTTCAAGTTTAGGTTCAATTTTTTTTACAAGTGTTGAAAGAGAGACACCGACACCAGATATTTTTACAAAAACGGATTTAATAATGCTCCACTTGAAATTATACCAGAGCTAGTCATTAACAATGGTAAATATGATATTACTCGAAGTATTCTACGGTAGTATTTATAACATTCTTTTACACACCAGAGGTTTTTATGATAAAATTTATAATATTTTATTAATGCGTCAAAATCTTGTTTTGTAATTTCTTCTGATATGTGATTGAAATCGATGATTTGTTTTTTCATTATACAATATTTTATACAAAGACAAAAGTTCTAGCACCAACAATCGAATCGAGAAACTCGCGGAATTTATCATTATAGGATCAGCTATAAACTCTGTATTTCTCATAAACATCTGACGAAGTATCCTTATATCGTTCATCTGTTAGTACATATTGTTTCTTTAACCAAGCGTATGAATCAAAGCTATTTCCTACTTCACTCTCATACAAATCTGTTTTATTCACAAAATTACTGTAATCGATTTCTGTTTCATCAATATACCCTAAAACTAAGCTCAACTGATCTAACGTGAAATTTTTGAGAACAAGATGTTGTCTGATAATTGCATATGCGACTACGAAATTTGCTAACATTAATTTTTTAAGCTTATCTAGTTCAATTGTAAGAAGACCAACAGCAGAAGCTACTTTTAACATTAATTTTGCTTATGGTTTTGTGAATATTGTTTTAATTTCGTTGTAATAATTTCGTAGTGACAATTGAGTACTGTAATGATGGGAATGGAATATCGTCTTCTTCACTTATATCATAATAAGAATCAGACTTTACTTCCAACTTTGTTTGATCGACTAATTCAAAAAACTTTTCTCGCTCATCATCACTATAATTACTAATTTCATCGTCTAAAGTTTTAATTATCTTTAGAGACTTGTTAACAATAATCGGATCAAATTCTGGGTCTTTTTTACGTATCATTGGCAAAATTGCGTTTGCGTACACTTTAATAATTAACTCTGCGTCTGACGTCATAGTAACGATTTTAACCAAGGTTTCTTATGTTTAAAAATATGTCGTTTTGAAAAACTCTCATATACATTTTTGTTTCTTTTTATTCTTATTTTCTTAGTTTCCGCTAGTTTGTCAAGACGAGTATGATTTTCGTTTATTCGTCTTTCTTCCAATATTCTTCCACTATAAACTCGTGCTTTTATTAAGTCTGATTTTATTATCAAATCTATGTTATACCAATCAAGCTCGAGTAATATTTTTTAAGTATAATTTCAACTTGTTTTTGTTCTTCTAGACAATCATCAGGATGACAGTATTTGCTTATAATGTCAAAGTTTTCTATTGCTTTTTTCAGTTGTGGTCCTCGCATATGCATAACGCGAATAAAATTAGCAGAATTTCCTGGCAATGTTGAATTGTCTAATGATTCGATGCCAAGTTTTTTCAACCTTGTAGGATTTAATCGGCCTCGCAAATGATATTGCCAAATAGCAACTGCAGTAGGACATTTTATTTGGTCCAAAAATTTTCGATTTCTCCGTTGGTCGTCCACTCGTGTCTATCAGAGAAAGCGTAATAAGGATAATTTTCAGGATAAAACGATGATGCGCTTACCTCAAATCCAACTGCTGACTTGAACAATATTGGAATATACCCAACATTATTTTTGGTTCGTTTTACACTACTAAACAGACTGTCAACATACGCTTTATTTGTCAGATCGTTAGGGTTAACTGGAACGTAATTCGTCATTATCTTGTTGGCTTTCATGTTTATATTCACTGACATCGGTCCACCGGATTTCTTAAAATATGGGTTAAGTTCTTCTTTTAATTGAGCATAACTAATGGCATCAGTGTTATCAGATGATGAGGTTACTGGTAGTCCAGTTATTTTTGAATTTAACATGGACAGGTCACCTGTCATTGTATCACCGGCTTTGTTAAGCTTATTATCGTCAACAGATTTTAGTTGTGCATAACTTACAGCTTGTGTTTGATTTAACTGTTCTGGCGGATATACAATCTCTAAATTTATAAATTTTTTTCCTGACATGTTGATATTACCTGTAACTGTCCCACCTATTTTATCAAGTTTGTTATCATCAACATACTTCAACTGCAAATAGCTTATCGCTTGAGTTCGATTTAAGTTTGCTGGTGGATACCTGGTCTCCAAATTTATAAAAAAAATTTCCTGATATATCTAAGTTACCGCTTAAAATTCCACCAGATTTATCTAGTTTATTATTGTCGACTAATTTAAGTTGTGCATAACTAACAGCTTGTGTATTAACGACATTTTTTGGCGGATAATCTGTTTCTAAATCTAGTACTCGTTGATTTGACATAAACAGGTTTCCCGTCATTG
>JAECUM010021374.1:0-19634 GCA_016617855.1 Megalonaias nervosa | reverse complement strand
TTTTGTCTTCCCCTTCTGTGCGATCAGTACATGTTCGGTTTTTTTTCTTCCCCTTCTGTGCGGATAGTACATATTGATTTTTTTTTTCTTCCCCATCTGTGCGGACTGTACATATTGGTTTCATTTTACATCTTCCTCATCTGTGCGGAGAGCAGACATTGGGGTTTTTTGTCTTCCCCTCTTGTGCCGACAGTGCATATTGGTTTTTTTTTCTCTTCCACTTCTGTGCGGACAGTACATATTGGGAGTTTGTTTTGTCTTCCCCATCTGTGCGGACAGTACATATTTTTATTTTGCTTCCCCTTCTGTGCGGTCAGTAAATTTTGGGGTTGTTTTTCTTCCCCTTCTGTGCGGACAGTAGATATTGGGGGGTTCTATAGTCTTCCCCTTCTGTGCGGACAGTCCATATTGGAGGTAGTTTTTGTCTTCCCCTTCTGTGCGGACAGTACATATTGGTTTCTTTTTCTTCCCCTTCTGTGCGGACATTACATATTTGTTTTTTTTTTTTGTTTTCCCCGTCTGTGCGTACAGTACATACTGGGGTCTTTTTTGTCTTCCCATTCTGTGCGGACAGTACATTTTGAGGGGGTTTTTCTCCCCCTTCTGTGCAGACAGTACATATTGGGAGTTTTCTTGGTCTTCCCCATCTGTGCGGACAGTACATATTGCCGTATTATTTTGTCTTCCCCTTCTGTGCGGACAGTACATATTGGGGTTTTTTTGTCTTCCCCTTCTGTGCGGACATTAAATATTACGGGGTTTTATTGTCTTCTCCTTCTGTGCGGACATTGCATATTGGGGGTTTCCTTTGTCTTCCCCTTCTGTGCGGACAGTACATATTGGGTTTTTTTTTTCTTCACCATCTGTGCGGACAGTACATATTGGGTGCTTTTTGTCTTCCCCTTCTGTGTGGACAGTAGGTATCGGGGGGGTTTCTTCCCCTTCCGTGCGGACAGTACATATTGGGGTTTTTTTGTCTTCCCCATCTGTGCGGACAGTACATATTGGGTGTTTTTTGTCTTCCCTTCTGTGTGGACAGTAGGTATTGGGTTTTTTTTCTTCCCCTTCTGTGCGGACATTACATATTGACGGATTTTTTTGTCTTACCGTTCTGAGCGGACAGTACATATGAGAGATTTGTCATCCCCATCTGTGCCGACAGTACATATTGGGTTTTTTTTGGTCTTCCCCTTCTGTGCGGACATTAGATGTCAACGGATTTTTTTGTCTTACCCTTCTGTGCGGACAGTACATATTGGGGGTTTTGTCTTACCCATCTGTGCGGACAGTACATATTGGTTTATTTTTTTCTTCCCCTTCTGTGCGGGCAGTACATATTGGGGGGGTTTCTGTCTTCCCCTTCTGTGCCGATAGTACATATTGGGTTTCTTTTCTTGTCTTCCCCTTCTGTGCGGACAGTACATATTGGGGGTATTTTTCTCTTTCCCTTTTCTGCGTACAGTACATATTAGGTATGGGGGGATTTTTTGTCTTTCCCTTCTGTGTGGACAGTAACATATCGGGTTTTCTTTCTGTATTCCCCTTCTGTGCGGACAGCATATATTGGGTTGTTTTTTTTTTCTTCCTCTTCTATCCGGACAGTACATATTAAGGGTTTCTTGTCTTCCCTTTCTGTGCGGACAGTATATATTGGGATTTTTGTTGTCTTCCCCTTCTGTGCGGACAGTAGACATTGGTTTTTATTTTCTTCCCCTTCTGTGCAGACAGTGGACATTGGGGTTTGTTTTTGTCTTCCCCTTCTGTGTGGACAGTAGACATTGGGGTTTATGTTGTCTTCCCCTTCTGTTCGGACACTTGATATTGAGGTTTTTTTTGTCTTCCCCTTCTGTGCGGACAGGGCATGCTAGGGTTATTTTTTCTCTTCCCCTTCTGTGCGGGCAGTACATATTGGGGCTTTTTCTTCTCCTTCTGTGCGGACTGTACATATTGGTTTTCTTTTACATCTTCCCGATCTGTGCGGAGAGCAGACATTGGGATTTTTTTGTCTTCCCCTCTTGTGCCGACAGTGCATATTGTTTTTTTTTTTTTCTCTTCCCCTTCTGTGCGGACAGTACATTTTGGGAGTTTGTTTTGTCTTCCCCTTCTGTGCGGACAGTAGACATTGGTTTTTTTTGTCCTCCCCTTCTGTGCGGACATTAGAAATTCGGGAGGGGTTGTCTTCCCCTTCTGTTCGGGCAGCTGATATTGGGGTATTTTTTTTCTTCCCATTGTGAGTGGACAGTACATATTGGGGTTTTTTTTTGTCTTCCCCTTCTGTGCGGACAGTACATATTGGTATTTTTTTTTTCTTCCACTTCTGTGTGGATAGTACATATTGGGGTTTTTTTTTCTTCCCCATCTGTGCGGACACTACAAATTGGTTTTTTTTTGGGTCTTCCCCTTCTGTGTCGACAGTACATCTTGGTTTTTTTTTTGTCTTCCCCTTCTGTCTGGACAGTGCATATTGTGGGTTTCTTTTGTCTTCCCCTTCTGTGCAGACAGTAGATATTGGGTTTTTTTATGTCTTCCCCTTCTGTGGGGACAGTACATATTGGCTTTTTTTTGTCTTCCCCTTCTGTGCAGACAGTACATATTGGGAGTTTTTTTTTCCCTTCACATTCTGTGCTGATATTAGATATTACGGGGTTTTATTGTCTTCCCCTTCTGTGCGGACATTGCATATTGGGGGTTTCTTTTGTCTTACCCTTCTGTGCGGACAGTACATCTTCGGGTTTTTTCTTCCCCTTCTGTGCGGACAGCACACATTGTCTTCACCATCTGTGCGGACAGTACATATTGGGTGTTTTTTTGTCTTTTCCTTCTGTGTGGACAGTAGGCATCGGGGGGGTTTCTTCCCCTTCCGTGCGGACAGTACATATTGGGTTTTTTTTCTCTTCCCCTTCTGTGCGTACAGTACATATTGGGTTTTCTTTTTCTTTTCCACTTCAGTGCGGACTGTACATATTGGGGGGTTGTCTTCCACTTCTGTGCGGATAGTACATATTGGTTTTTTTTTTCTTGCCCTTCTGTGCTGACACTACTTATTGGGGGATTGTTTGTCTTTCCCTTCTATGCGGACAGTACATATCGGGGTTTTTTTGTCTTCCCCTTCTGTGCGGACAGCCCATATTGTTTTTTTTTCTTCCTCTTCTGTCCGGACAGTACATATTGGGTTTTTTCCCCTCTGTGCGGACAGTACATCTTGGGGTTTTTGTTGTCTTCCCCTTCTGTGCATACAGTAAATATCGGGGGGGTGGTCTCGTCCCTTTCTGCTCGGACAGCGCATATTGGGTGTTTTTTTGTCTTCTTCTTCTGTGCGGACAGTACATATTGGGTTTTTTTGTGTTCCCCTTCTGTGCGGACAGTAGACATTGGGTTTTTTTTCTTCCTCTTGTGTGCGGACAGTAGGCATGGGAGAGTTGTCTTCCCCTTCTGTGCGGACAGGAGAAATTGGGCGGTTTTTTGTCTTCCCCTTCTGTTCGGAAAGTTGATATTGGGTTATTTTTTTGTCTTCCCTTTCTCTGTGGACAGTACATATTGGGTTTTATTTTGTCTTCCCCATCTGTGCGGATGGTACATATTGGGGGTATTTTTTGTCTTCTCCTTCCTTGCAGACAGTACATATTGGGGGCTTTTTGTCTTCCGCTTCTGTGCGGACAGTACATATTGGGGTTTTTCTTATCTCCCCCTTCTATGCGGACAGCACATATTGGGTTTTTTTGTCCTCCCCTTCTGTGCTGACAGTATATATTGGGCTGGTTTGTCTTTCCCTTCTTTGCGGACAGTACATATTGGGGGTTTATTTTGTCTTCCCCTTCTGTGCGGACAGTACATATTGGGGGATTTTTTGTATTAAATTCTGTGCGTACAGTACATATTGGGTTTTTTTCTCTTCCCCTTGTGTGCAGACAGTACATTTTGGGGATTTTTTTGTCTTCCCCTTCTGTGCTGACAGTAAATATTGGGTTCTTTTTATGTCTTCCCCTATTGTGCGGACAGTACATAATTGGTGTTTTTTTTGTCTTCCCCTTCTGTTCTTCCCTTTCTGTGCACACAGTACATATTGGGGTTTTTTTTGTCTTCCACTTCTGTGGGGACAGTACATATTGGGTTTTTTTTTCTTCCCCTTCTGTGCGGACATTACATATTGGGGTGATTTTCTCTCTTCCCCTTCTGTGCGGACAGCACATGATGGGTTTTTTTTGTCTTCCCCCTCTGTGCGGACAGTAGATATTA
Organism: Megalonaias nervosa; assembly: GCA_016617855.1. NCBI lineage: Eukaryota > Metazoa > Mollusca > Bivalvia > Unionida > Unionidae > Megalonaias > Megalonaias nervosa. The sequence continues at coordinate 15,398 of JAECUM010021374.1, read as the reverse complement.
ATGGTTTTTTTGTCTTCCCCTTCTGTGCGGACAGTACATGTTGGGGGGGTTGTCGTCCTATTCTGAGCAGACAGTAGATCTTGGGGTTTTTTGTCTTCCCCTTCTGTGCGATCAGTACATGTTCGGTTATTTTTCTTCCCCTTCTGTGCGGACAGTACATATTGGGGTTTTTTTCTCTTCCCCTTCTGTGCGGACACTACAAATAGGGGTTTTTTTTGTCTTCCCCTTCTGTGTCGACAGTACATCTTGGGGTTTTATTTGTTTTCCCCTTCTGTGCGGACAGTACATATTGGGGTTTTTCTTATCTTCCCCTTCTATGCGGACAGCACATATTAGGTTTTTTTTTCTCTTCTCCTTCTGTGCGGACAGTACATATTCGGGGGCATTTTTGTCCTCCCCTTCTGTGCTGACAGTATATATTGGGGGGTTTGTCTTCCCCTTCTTTGCGGACAGTACATATTGGGGGTTTATTTTGTCTTCCCCTTCTGTGCGGACAGTACATATTGGTCTTTTTTCTTCCCCTTCTGTGCGGACAGTACATATTTGGTGTTTTTTTTTGTCTTCCGCTTCTGTTCTTCCCTTTCTGTGCGTACAGTACATATTGGGTTTTCTTTTTCTTTTCCCCTTCAGTGCGGACTGTACATATTGGGGGGTTGTCTTCCACTTCTGTGCGGACAGTACATATTGGGGGTTTTTTTCTTCCCCTTCTGTGCTGACACTACTTATTGGGGGGATTTTTTGTCTTCCCCTTCTATGCGGACAGTACATATCGGGGGTTTTTTTTGTCTTCCCCTTCTGTGCGGAGAGCCCATATTGTTTTTTTTTTCTTCCTCTTCTGTCCGAGCAGTACATATTGAGGTTTTTTTCCCCTCTGTGCGGACAGTACATCTTGGGGCTTTTGTTGTCTTCCCCTTCTGTGCATACAGTAAATATCGGGGGGTCTCTTCCCCTTCTGCTCGGACAGCGCATATTGGGTGTTTTTTTTGTCTTCGCCTTCTGTGCGGACAGTAGACATTAGGTTTTTTTTGTCTTCCTCTTCTGTGCGGACAGTAGGCATGGGGGGTTGTCTTCCCCTTCTGTGCGGACAGTAGATATTGGGGGGTTGTCTTCCCCTTCTGTGCGGACAGGAGAAATTGGGAGTTTTTTTTGTCTTCCCCTTCTGTTCGGAAAGTTGATATTGGGTTATTTTTTTGTCTTCCCTTTCTCTGTGGACAGTACTAGTTGGGGTTTTTATTGTCTTCCCCATCTGTGCGGATGGTACATATTGGGGGTATTTTTTGTCTTCTCCTTCCTTGCAGACAGTACATATTGGGGGGCTTTTTATCTTCCGCTTCTGTGCGGACAGTACATATTGGGGTTTATCTTATCTCCCCCTTCTATGCGGACAGCACATATTGGGTTTTTTGTCCTCCCCTTCTGTGCTGACAGTATATATTGGGCGGGTTTGTCTTCCCCTTCTTTGCGGACAGTACATATTGGGGGTTTATTTTGTCTTCCCCTTCTGTGCGGACAGTACATATTGGGGGTTTATTTTGTCTTCCCCTTCTGTGCGGACAGTACATATTGGGGGATTTTTTTGTATTCAAATTCTGTGCGTACTGTACATATTGGTTTTTTTTCTCTTCCCCTTGTGTGCTGACAGTACATTTTGGGGATTTTTTTGTCTTCCCCTTCTGTGCGGACAGTAAATATTGGGCTCTTTTTATGTCTTCCCCTTTTGTGCGGACAGTACATAATTGGTGGTTTTTTTGTCTTCCCCTTCTGTTCTTCCCTTTCTGTGCACACAGTACATATTGGGGTTTTTTTGTCTTCCACTTCTGTGGGGACAGTTCATATTGGGGTTTTTTCTTCCCCTTCTGTGCGGACATTACATATTGGGGTGATTTTCTCTCTTCCCCTTCTGTGCGGACAGCACATATAGTTTTTTTTTCATCTTCCCCTTCTGTGCGAACAGTACATGATGGGTTTTTTTTGTCTTCCCCCTCTGTGCGGACAGTAGATATTAATGGTTCTTTTGTCTTCCCCTTCTGTGCGGACAGTACATGTTGGGGGGGTTGTCGTCCTATTCTGTGCAGACAGTAGATCTTGGGGTTTTTGTCTTCCCCTTCTGTGCGATCAGTACATGTTCGGGTTTTTTTCTTCCCCTTCTGTGCGGACAGTACATATTGGTTTTTTTTTTGTCTTCCCCTTCTGTGCGGACACTACAAATTTGGGTTTTTTTTGTCTTCCCCTTCTGTGTCGACAGTCGACAGTACATCTTGGGGTTTTTTTTGTTTTCCCCTTCTGTGCGGACAGTACATATTGGGGTTTTTCTTATCTTCCCGTTCTATGCGGACAGCACATATTAGGGTTTTTTTCTCTTCTCCTTCTGTGCGGACAGTACATATTGTGGGGCATTTTTGTCCTCCCCTTCTGTGCTGACAGTATATATTGGGGGGTTTGTCTTCCCCTTCTTTGCGGACAGTACATATTGGGGGTTTATTTTGTCTTCCCCTTCTGTGCGGACAGTACATATTGGTCTTTTTTCTTCCCCTTTTGTGCGGACAGTACATATTTGGTGTTTTTTTTTCTTCCGCTTCTGTTCTTCCCTTTCTGTGCGCACAGTACATATTGGGTTTCTTTTTTGTCTTCCCCTTCTGTGCGGACAGTACATATTGGTTTTTTTTTCTCTTCCCCTTCTGTGCGTACAGTACATATTGGGTTTTCTTTTTCTTTTCCCCTTCTGTACGGACAGTACATATTGGGGGATTTTTTTGTATTAAATTCTGTGCGTACAGTACATATTGGGGTTTTTTTTTCTTCCCCTTCTGTGCTGACACTACTTATTAGGGGGATTTTTTGTCTTTCCCTTCTATGCGGACAGTACATATCGGGGTTATTTTTTTGTCTTCCCCTTCTGTGCGGAGAGCCCATATTGTTTTTTTTTCTTCCTCTTCTTTCCGGACAGTACATATTGAGGTTTTTTTTCCCCTCTGTGCGGACAGTACATCTTGGGGTTTTTGTTGTCTTCCCCTTCTGTGCATACAGGAAATATCGGGGGGTCTCTTCCCCTTCTGCTCGGACAGCGCATATTGGGTGTTTTTTTGTCTTCTTCTTCTGTGCGGACAGTACATATTGGGTTTTTTTGTCTTCCCCTTCTGTGCGGACAGTAGGCATGGGGGGTGTCTTCCCCTTCTGTGCGGACAGTAGATATTGGGGGGTTGTCTTCCCCTTCTGTGCGGACAGGAGAAATTGGGGTTTTTTTTGTCTGCCCCTTCTGTTCGGAAAGTTGATATTGGGTTATTTTTTTGTCTTCCCTTTCTCTGTGGACGTACTATATTGGGTTTTTTTTTTGTCTTCCCCATCTTTGCGGATGGTACATATTGGGGGTATTTTTTGTCTTCTCTTTCCTTGCAGACAGTACAGATTGGGGGGCTTTTTGTTATCCGCTTCTGTGCGGACAGTACATATTGGGATTTTTCTTATCTCCCCCTTCTAATCGGACAGCACATATTGGGTTTTTTTGTCCTCCCCTTCTGTGCTGACAGTATATATTGGGGTTGTTGTCTTCCCCTTCTTTGCGGACAGTACATATTGGGGGTTTATTTTGTCTTCCCCTTCTGTGCGGACAGTACATATTGGGGGATTTTTTTTGTATTCAAATTCTGTGCGTACAGTACATTTTGGGTTTTTTTTCTCTTCCCCTTGTGTGCAGACAGTACCTTTTGGGGATTTTTTTGTCTTCCCCTTCTGTGCGGACAGTAAATATTGGGTTCTTTTTATGTCTTCCCCTTTTCTGCGGACAGTATATAATTGGTGTTTTTTTGTCTTCCCCTTCTGTTCTTCCCTTTCTGTGCACACAATACATATTGGGGTTTTTTTTGTCTTCCACTTCTGTGCTGACAGTACATGTTGCGGGTTTTTTTGCCTTCCCCTTCTCTGCGGACATTACATATTGGGTTATTTTTTTGTCTTCCCCTTCTGTGCGGACACTACAAATTGGGGTTCTTTTTGTCTTCCCCTTCTGTGTCGACAGTACATCTTGGGGTTTTTTTTTGTTTTCCGCTTCTGTGCGGACAGTACATATTGGGGATTTTCTTATCTTCCCCTTCTATGCGGACAGCACATATTAGGTTTTCTTTTCTCCTTCTGTGCGGACAGTACATATTGGGGGCATTTTTGTCCTCCCCTTCTGTGCTGACAGTATATATTGGGGGGTTTGTCTTCCCCTTCTTTGCGGACAGTACATATTGGGGGTTTATTTTGTCTTCCGCTTCTGTGCGGACAGTCCATATTGGTCTTTTTTCTTCCCCTTTTGTGCGGACAGTACATATTTGGTGTTTTTTGTCTTCCGCTTCTGTTCTTCCCTTTCTGTGCGCACAGTACATATTGGGGATTTTTTTTTGTCTTCCACTTCTGTGCAGACAGTACATGTTGCGGTTTTTTTTGCCTTCCCATTCTCTGCGGACATTACATATTGGGTTATTTTTTTGTCTTCCCCTTCTGTGCGGACACTACAAATTGGGGTTTTATTTGTCTTCCCCTTCTGTGTCGACAGTGCATCTTGGGTTTTTTTATGTTTTCCCCTTCTGTGCGGACAGTACATATTGGGGTTTTTCTTATCTTCCCCTTCTATGCGGACAGCACATATTAGGGTTTTTTTTTTCTTCTCCTTCTGTGCGGACAGTACATATTGTGGGGCATTTTTGTCCTCCCCTTCTGTGCTGACAGTATATATTGGGGGGTTTGTCTTCCCCTTCTGTGCGGACAGTACATATTGGGGGTTTATTTTGTCTTCCCCTTCTGTGCGGACAGTACATATTGGTCTTTTTTCTTCCCCTTTTGTGCGGACAGTACATATTTGGTGTTTTTTTTTGTCTTCCGCTTCTGTTCTTCCCTTTCTGTGCGCACAGTACATATTGGGGATTTTTTTTGTCTTCCACTTCTGTGCTGACAGTACATGTTGCGTTTTTTTTTTGCCTTCCCCTTCTCTGCGGACAGTACATATTGGATTATTTTTTTGTCTTCCCCTTCTGTGCGGACACTACAAACTGGGTTTTTTTTGGTTTTCCCCTTCTGTGTCGACAGTACATCTTGGGATATTTTTTGTCTTCCCCTTCTCTGTGGACAGTACATATTGGTTTTTTTTTCATCTTCCCCTTCTATGCGGACAGTAGATATTGGGTTTTTTTGTATTCCCCTTCTGTGCGGACAGTACATATTGGGGGGGTGTCTTCCCCATCTGTGCGGACAGCACATATTGGGTGTTTTTTTTTCTCTTCCCCTTCTGTGTGGACAGTAGGTATTGGGGGGTTTTCTGGTCTTCCCCTTCTGTGCGGACATTAGATATTGGGGTTTTTTCTCTTCGCCTTCTGTGCGGACAGTAGGTATTAAGTTTTTTTTTGTCGTCCCCTTCTGTGCGGCCAGTAGATATTGGGGGGTTGTTTTGTCTTCCCCTTCTGTACGGACATTACATATTGGGGGATTTTTTTCGTCTTACCCTTCTGTGCGGACAGTACATATTGGTTGTTTTTTTTCTTCCACTTCTGTGCGGACAGTGCATATTGGGGGTTTCCTTTGTCTTCCCATTCTGTGCGGACAGTACCTATTGGTTTTTTGTCTTTCCCTTCTGTGCGGACAGAAGATATTGGGGTGTGTTGTCCTCCCCTTCTGTGCGGACATTGCATATTAAGGGATTTTCTTGTCTGACCGTTCTATGCGGACTGTACATATTGGGTGGTTCTTTTGGTCTTCCCCTTCTGTGCGGAAACTACATATTGGGGTTTCTATTCTCTTCCCCTTCTGTGCGGACAGTACATATTCGTTTTTTTTTTTCTTCCCCTTCTGTGCGGAAATTACATAATGGGGTTTCTTTTCTCTTCCTCTTCTGTGAGGACAGTACATATTGGGTTTTTTTAATCTTCCCCTTCTGTGCGGACAGTACATATTGGGGACTGTTTCTGTCTTCCCCTTCTGTGCCGATGGTACATATTGGGTATCTTTTCTTGTCTTCCTCTTCTGTGCGGACAGTACATATTGGTTTTTTTCTCTTTCCCTTCTCTGCGTACAGTACATATTAGGTATTGGGGGATTTTTGTCTTTCCCTTCTGTGCGGACACTACATATCGGGGTTTATTTCTGTCTTCCCCTTCTGTGCGGACAGCATATATTAGGTTGTTTTTTTTTTCTTCCTCTTCTATCCGGACAGTACATATTAAGGTTTTTTGTCTTCCCTTTCTGTGCGGACAGTATATATTGGGATTTTTGTTGTCTTCCCCTTCTGTGCGGACAGTAGACATTGGGGTTTTTTGTCCTCCCCTTCTGTGCGGACATTACAAATTTGGGAGGGGTTGTCTTCCCCTTCTGTTCGGACAGCTGATATTGGGGTATTTTTTGTCTTCCCATTTTGCGTGGACAGTACATATTGGGGTTTTTTTTCTTCCCCTTCTGTGCGGACAGTACATATTGGTATTTTTTTTTCCTCTACTTCTGTGTGGATAGTACATATTGGGGTTTTTTTCTCTTCCCCATGTGTGCGGACAGCACATGTTGGGGTTTTCTTTTCTCTAACCCTTCTGTGCGGACAGCATATATTGGGTTTTTTTTGTCTTCCCCTTCTGTCTGGACAGTGGATATTGGGGGTATCTTTTGTCTTCCCCTTCTGTGCAGACAGTACATATTAGATTTTTTGTCTTCCTATTCTGTGCCGACAGTAGAAATTCGTTTTTTATTTTTGTCTTCCCCTTCTGTGCGGACAGTACATATTGGGTTTTTTTTGGTCTTCATCTTCTTTGCGGACAGTACATATTCGGGTTTTTTTGTCTTCCCCTTCTGTGCGGACAGGACATACTGGGGTTATTTTGTCTCTTCCCCTTATGTGCGGACAGTACACATATTATTGTTTTTTTTCTTCCCCTTCTGTGCGGACTGTACATATTGGTTTCTTTTTACATCTTCCACATCTGTGCGGAGAGCAGACATTGGGGTTTTTTTTGTCTTCCCCTCTTGTGCCGACAGTGCATATTGGGTCTTTTTTTTTCTCTTCCCCTTCTGTGCGGACAGTACATATTGGAACTTTTGTTTTGTCTTCCCCATCTGCACGGATAGTACATTTTCTTTTTCGCTTCCCCTTCTGTGCGGTCAGTAAATTTTGGGGGGTTTTTTTCCTCCCCTTCTGTGCGGACAGTACATATTCGGGGGTTCTATAGTCTTCCCCTTCTGTGCGAACAGTCCATATTAGGGGTGCTTTTTCTCTTCCCCTTCTGTGCGGACAGTTCATATTGGTTTTTTTTGTCTTCCGCTTCAGTGCGGACAGTACATATTGGTGAGGTTTTTTTTGTTTTCCCTTCTGTGCGTACAGTACATACTGGGGGTCTTTTTTGTCTTCTCATTCTGTGCGGACAGTACATTTTGAGGGCTTTTTGTCTTCCCCTTCTGTGCAGACAGTACATATTGGGAGCTTTTTGGTCTTCCCCTTCTGTGCGGACAGTACATGTTGCGGTATTATTTTCTCTTCCCCTTCTGTGCGGACAATACATATTGGGGGTTTCTTTTGTCTTCCCCTTCTGTGCGGACAGGACATATTGATTTTTTTATGTCTTCCACTTCTGTGCGGACAGTACATATTGAGTTTTTTGTCTTCCCATTCTGTGCGGACAGTAAAAATTCGTGTATTTTTTGTCTTCCCCTTCTGTGCGGACAGTACATATCGGGGATTTTTTGGTCTTCATCTTCTGTGCGGACAGTACAAACTGGGGTTCTTTTTTCTCTTCCCCTTCTGTGCAGACAGTACATATTGGGGTTTTTTTTCTTCCCCTTCTGTGCGGACTGTACATATTGGGATTTTTTTTACATCTTACCTCTCTGTGCGGAGAGGAGACATTGGGGATTTTGGCTTCCCCGTTTGTGCCGACAGTGCATATTGGTTTTTTTTTCTCTTCCCCTTCTGTGCTGACAGTAGGTATTAAGGTTTTTTTTGTCGTCCCCTTCTGTGCGGCCAGTAGATATTGGGGGGTTGTTTTGTCTTCCCCTTCTGTGCGGACATTACATATTGGGGAATTTTTTTCGTCTTACCCTTCTGTGCCGACAGTACATATTGGGTGTTTTTTTTTCTTCCACTTCTGTGCGGACAGTACATATTGGGGGTGTTTTTTTGTCTTCCCGATCTGTGCGGACAGTACCTATTGTTTTTTTAAGGTCTTTCCCTTCTGTGCGGACAGAAGATATTGGGGTGGGTTGTCCTCCTCTTCTGTGCGGACATTGCATATTAAGGGATTTTCTTGTCTGACCGTTCTGTGCGGACTGTACATATTGGGTGGTTTTTTGGTCTTCCCCTTCTGTGCGGAAATTACATATTGGGGTTTCTATTCTCTTCCCCTTCTGTGCGGACAGTACATTTTCGTTTTTTTTTTTCTTCCCCTTCTGTGCGGAAATTACATAATGGGGTTTCTTTTCTCTTCCCCTTCTGTGAGGACAGTACATATTGGGGTTTTTTGTCTTCCCCTTCTGTACGGACAGTCCATATTGGGCTTATTTTTCTCTTCCCCTTCTGTGCGGACAGTACATATAGGTTTTTTTTTCATCTTCCCCATCTGTGCGGAAAGTAGATGATGCGGTTTTTTTGTCTTCCCCATCTGTGCGGACAGTAGATATTAATGTCTTTTTTGTCTTCCCTTTCTGTGCGGACAGTAGATATTAAGGTTTTTTGTCTTCCTCTTCTATGCGGACAGTAGATATTGGGGGGTTTCGTCTTCCCCTTCTGTGCGGACAGTACATATTGTTTTTTTTTTGTCTTCCGCTTCTATGCGGACAGTACATATTGGTTTTTTTTCTTCATCTTCTGTGCGGACAGTACATGTTGGAGGTTTCTTTTGTCTTAACCTTTTGTGCGAACAGTACATATTGGGGTTTTTTTCTTCCTTCTGTGCGGACAGAAGATATTCGTGGGGTTTTGTATTCCCCTTCTGTGCGGACATTACATATAAAGGTTTTTTTTTTGTCTTTCCCATCTGTGCGAACAGTGCATATAGGGTTTTTTTTTGGTCTTCGCCTTCTGTGCGGAAAGTACATATTGGTTTTTTTTTAGTCTTCCACTTCTGTGTGGACAGTACAAATTGGGGGTTCTTTTTGTCTTCCCCTTCTGTGCGGACAGTACATATTGGTTTTTTTTAGTCTTCCACTTCTGTGTGGACAGTACATATTGGGGTTTTTTTTGGCTTCCCCTTCTGTGCAGACAGTACATATTGGGAGTTTTTCTCCCTTCACATTCTGTGCGGACAATACATATTACGGGGTTTTATTGTCTTCCCCTTCTGTGCGGACATTGCATATTGGGGGTTTCTTTTGTCTTCCCCATCTGTGCGGACAGTACATCTTCGGGGGGGGTTCCCGTATGTGCGGACGGTACATATTGGGTTTTTTTCTTGTCTTCCCCATCTGTGCGGACAGTAGATATTAATGTCTTCCCCTTCTGTGCAGAAATTATACATTTAGGTTTTTTGTCTTCCCCTTCTGTGCGGACAGTACATAATGGGTTTTTTTTCTTCCCCTTCTGTGCGGACATTACATATTGGGGTTATTTTCTCTCTTCCTCTTCTTTGCGGACAGCACATATAGTTTTTTTTATCTTCCCCTTCTGTGCAAACAGTAGATCATGGGCTTTTTTTGTCTTCCCCCTCTGTGCGGACAGTAGATATTAATGGTTTTTTGTCTTCCCTTCTGTGCGGACAGCATATATTGGGGGGGTTGTCGCCCTATTCTGTGCAGACAGTAGGTCTTGGGTTTTTTTTGTCTTCCCCTTCTGTGCGGTCAGTACATATTCGTTTTTTTTTTCTTCCCCTTCTGTGCGGACAGTACATATTCGTTATTTTTTTCTTCCCCTTCTGTGTGGACAGTAGGTATCGGGGGGGGGGTTCTTCCCCTTCTGTGCGGACAGTACATATTGGGGTTTCTTTTTGTCTTCCCCATCTGTGCGGACAGTACATATTGGGTGTTTCTTGTCTTCCCTTCTGTGTGGTCAGTAGGTATTGGGGTTTTTTTTTCTTCCCCTTCTGTGCGGACATTACATATTGGGGTTTTTTTTCCTCGCCTTCTGTGCGGACATTACATATTGACGGATTTTTTTGTCTTACCGTTCTGAGCGGACAGTACATATGAGGAGTTTGTCTTCCCCATCTGTGCCGACAGTACATATTGGGGTTTTTGTTTGTCTTCCCCTTCTGTGCGGACAGTACATCTTGGGGGGTTCTATAGTCATCCCCGGCTGTGCGGACAGTAGATATTGGGGGTGTTTCTTCTCTTCCCCATCTGTGCGGACAGTAAATATTGGGAGGTCTTTTTGTCTTCCCCTTCTCTGCGGACAGTACATCTTGGGGTTTTTTCTCATCCGCTTTTGTGAGGAAGTACATATTGGGGGTTTTCTTTCTCTTCCCCTTCTGTGCAGACAGTACATATTGGGGGTTCTTTTTGCCTTCCACTTCTGTGCGGACGGTACATATTCCGGGTTTTTTAGTCTTCACCGTCTTTGCGGACAGTACATGTTGGGGGTTTCTTTTGTCCTTCCCTTCTGTGCGGACAGTACATATTGGAGTTTCTTGTGTTCTCCCTCTGCGCGTAAAGTAAATATTGGGTTTTTTTGTCTTCCCCTTCTGTGTGGACATTACATATTAACGGATTTTTTTGTCTTACCCTTCTGTGCGGACAGTACATATTGGGTGTTTTTTTGTCTTCCCCTTCTGTGCGGACAGTGCATATTGGGTGTTTTTTTTGTCTTCCCCTTCTGTGTGGACAGTACGTATTGGGGGTTTTCTTGGTCTTCCCCTTCTGTGCGGACATTAGATATTCGGGTTTTTTTCTCTTTGCCTTCTGTGCGGACATTACATATTGACGGATTTTTTTTGTCTTACCGTTCTGTGCGGACAGTACATATGGGGGGGGTGTCTTCCCCATCTGTGCGTACAGTACATATTGGGGTGTTTTTTGTCTTCCCCTTCTCTGCGGACAGTACATATTGGGGTTATTTTGTCTTCCCCTTCTGTGCCGATAGTACATATTGGGTTTCTTTTCTTGTCTTCCCCTTCTGTGTGGACAGTACATATTGGGGGTTTTTTTTCGTTCCCTTCTATGCGTACAGTACATATTTGGGTTTTTTCCTTTCCCCTACTGTTCGGACAGTACATTTTGGGTTTTTTTGTCTTCCCTTTCTGTGCTTACAGTACTTATTCGGGGGATTTTTTGTATTTCCCTTCTGTGCGGACAGTACATGTCAGGGTTTTTTGTCTTCCCCTTCTGTGCGGACAGTACATATTAGTTTTTTTTGTCCTCCCCTTCTCTGCGGACAGTACATATTGGGATTTTTGTTGTCTTCCCCCTCTGTGCGGACAGTACACATTGGGGGGGGTTTTGTCTTCCCCTTCTGTGCAGAGAGTGGACATTGGGGTTTGTTTTTGTGTTCCCCGTCTGTGCGGACAGTAGACATTGGGGGTTTTTTTGTCTTCCCCCTCTGTGCGTAAAGTACATATTGGGTTTCTTTTTTCTTCCCTTTCTGTGCGGACATTACATGTCAACGGATTTTTGTTTTCCCCTTCTGTGCGGACAGTACATATTGGGGTTTTTCTTATCTTCCCCTTCTATGCGGACAGCACATATTAGGGTTTTTTTCTCTTCTCCTTCTGTGCGGACAGTACATATTGTGGGGCATTTTTGTCCTCCCCTTCTGTGCTGACAGTATATATTGGGGGGTTTGTCTTCCCCTTCTTTGCGGACAGTACATATTGGGGGTTTATTTTGTCTTCCCCTTCTGTGCGGACAGTACATATTGGTCTTTTTTCTTCCCCTTTTGTGCGGACAGTACATATTTGGTGTTTTTTTTTCTTCCGCTTCTGTTCTTCCCTTTCTGTGCGCACAGTACATATTGGGTTTCTTTTTTGTCTTCCCCTTCTGTGCGGACAGTACATATTGGTTTTTTTTTCTCTTCCCCTTCTGTGCGTACAGTACATATTGGGTTTTCTTTTTCTTTTCCCCTTCTGTACGGACAGTACATATTGGGGGATTTTTTTGTATTAAATTCTGTGCGTACAGTACATATTGGGGGTTTTTTTTCTTCCCCTTCTGTGCTGACACTACTTATTAGGGGGATTTTTTGTCTTTCCCTTCTATGCGGACAGTACATATCGGGGTTATTTTTTTGTCTTCCCCTTCTGTGCGGAGAGCCCATATTGTTTTTTTTTCTTCCTCTTCTTTCCGGACAGTACATATTGAGGTTTTTTTTTCCCTCTGTGCGGACAGTACATCTTGGGGTTTTTGTTGTCTTCCCCTTCTGTGCATACAGGAAATATCGGGGGGTCTCTTCCCCTTCTGCTCGGACAGCGCATATTGGGTGTTTTTTTGTCTTCTTCTTCTGTGCGGACAGTACATATTGGGTTTTTTTGTCTTCCCCTTCTGTGCGGACAGTAGGCATGGGGGGTGTCTTCCCCTTCTGTGCGGACAGTAGATATTGGGGGGTTGTCTTCCCCTTCTGTGCGGACAGGAGAAATTGGGGTTTTTTTTGTCTGCCCCTTCTGTTCGGAAAGTTGATATTGGGTTATTTTTTTGTCTTCCCTTTCTCTGTGGACGTACTATATTGGGTTTTTTTTTTGTCTTCCCCATCTTTGCGGATGGTACATATTGGGGGTATTTTTTGTCTTCTCTTTCCTTGCAGACAGTACAGATTGGGGGGCTTTTTGTTATCCGCTTCTGTGCGGACAGTACATATTGGGATTTTTCTTATCTCCCCCTTCTAATCGGACAGCACATATTGGGTTTTTTTGTCCTCCCCTTCTGTGCTGACAGTATATATTGGGGTTGTTGTCTTCCCCTTCTTTGCGGACAGTACATATTGGGGGTTTATTTTGTCTTCCCCTTCTGTGCGGACAGTACATATTGGGGGATTTTTTTTGTATTCAAATTCTGTGCGTACAGTACATTTTGGGTTTTTTTTCTCTTCCCCTTGTGTGCAGACAGTACCTTTTGGGGATTTTTTTGTCTTCCCCTTCTGTGCGGACAGTAAATATTGGGTTCTTTTTATGTCTTCCCCTTTTCTGCGGACAGTATATAATTGGTGTTTTTTTGTCTTCCCCTTCTGTTCTTCCCTTTCTGTGCACACAATACATATTGGGGTTTTTTTTGTCTTCCACTTCTGTGCTGACAGTACATGTTGCGGGTTTTTTTGCCTTCCCCTTCTCTGCGGACATTACATATTGGGTTATTTTTTTGTCTTCCCCTTCTGTGCGGACACTACAAATTGGGGTTCTTTTTGTCTTCCCCTTCTGTGTCGACAGTACATCTTGGGGTTTTTTTTTGTTTTCCGCTTCTGTGCGGACAGTACATATTGGGGATTTTCTTATCTTCCCCTTCTATGCGGACAGCACATATTAGGTTTTCTTTTCTCCTTCTGTGCGGACAGTACATATTGGGGGCATTTTTGTCCTCCCCTTCTGTGCTGACAGTATATATTGGGGGGTTTGTCTTCCCCTTCTTTGCGGACAGTACATATTGGGGGTTTATTTTGTCTTCCGCTTCTGTGCGGACAGTCCATATTGGTCTTTTTTCTTCCCCTTTTGTGCGGACAGTACATATTTGGTGTTTTTTGTCTTCCGCTTCTGTTCTTCCCTTTCTGTGCGCATAGTACATATTGGGGATTTTTTTTTGTCTTCCACTTCTGTGCAGACAGTACATGTTGCGGTTTTTTTTGCCTTCCCATTCTCTGCGGACATTACATATTGGGTTATTTTTTTGTCTTCCCCTTCTGTGCGGACACTACAAATTGGGGTTTTATTTGTCTTCCCCTTCTGTGTCGACAGTGCATCTTGGGTTTTTTTATGTTTTCCCCTTCTGTGCGGACAGTACATATTGGGGTTTTTCTTATCTTCCCCTTCTATGCGGACAGCACATATTAGGGTTTTTTTTTTCTTCTCCTTCTGTGCGGACAGTACATATTGTGGGGCATTTTTGTCCTCCCCTTCTGTGCTGACAGTATATATTGGGGGGTTTGTCTTCCCCTTCTGTGCGGACAGTACATATTGGGGGTTTATTTTGTCTTCCCCTTCTGTGCGGACAGTACATATTGGTCTTTTTTCTTCCCCTTTTGTGCGGACAGTACATATTTGGTGTTTTTTTTTGTCTTCCGCTTCTGTTCTTCCCTTTCTGTGCGCACAGTACATATTGGGGATTTTTTTTGTCTTCCACTTCTGTGCTGACAGTACATGTTGCGTTTTTTTTTTGCCTTCCCCTTCTCTGCGGACAGTACATATTGGATTATTTTTTTGTCTTCCCCTTCTGTGCGGACACTACAAACTGGGTTTTTTTTGGTTTTCCCCTTCTGTGTCGACAGTACATCTTGGGATATTTTTTGTCTTCCCCTTCTCTGTGGACAGTACATATTGGTTTTTTTTTCATCTTCCCCTTCTATGCGGACAGTAGATATTGGGTTTTTTTGTATTCCCCTTCTGTGCGGACAGTACATATTGGGGGGGTGTCTTCCCCATCTGTGCGGACAGCACATATTGGGTGTTTTTTTTTCTCTTCCCCTTCTGTGTGGACAGTAGGTATTGGGGGGTTTTCTGGTCTTCCCCTTCTGTGCGGACATTAGATATTGGGGTTTTTTCTCTTCGCCTTCTGTGCGGACAGTAGGTATTAAGTTTTTTTTTGTCGTCCCCTTCTGTGCGGCCAGTAGATATTGGGGGGTTGTTTTGTCTTCCCCTTCTGTACGGACATTACATATTGGGGGATTTTTTTCGTCTTACCCTTCTGTGCGGACAGTACATATTGGGTGTTTTTTTTCTTCCACTTCTGTGCGGACAGTGCATATTGGGGGTTTCCTTTGTCTTCCCATTCTGTGCGGACAGTACCTATTGGTTTTTTGTCTTTCCCTTCTGTGCGGACAGAAGATATTGGGGTGGGTTGTCCTCCCCTTCTGTGCGGACATTGCATATTAAGGGATTTTCTTGTCTGACCGTTCTATGCGGACTGTACATATTGGATGGTTCTTTTGGTCTTCCCCTTCTGTGCGGAAACTACATATTGGGGTTTCTATTCTCTTCCCCTTCTGTGCGGACAGTACATATTCGTTTTTTTTTTTCTTCCCCTTCTGTGCGGAAATTACATAATGGGGTTTCTTTTCTCTTCCTCTTCTGTGAGGACAGTACATATTGGGTTTTTTTAATCTTCCCCTTCTGTGCGGACAGTACATATTGGGGACTGTTTCTGTCTTCCCCTTCTGTGCCGATGGTACATATTGGGTATCTTTTCTTGTCTTCCTCTTCTGTGCGGACAGTACATATTGGTTTTTTTCTCTTTCCCTTCTCTGCGTACAGTACATATTAGGTATTGGGGGATTTTTGTCTTTCCCTTCTGTGCGGACACTACATATCGGGGTTTATTTC
>JAECUM010021373.1:0-40397 GCA_016617855.1 Megalonaias nervosa | reverse complement strand
TTTGGATCGAGTTTAGTAGCCCGGCAGAACTGACACCTTCCAAAGTCATGGACAAGATTCAACACTTACAATAATCCAACTACAAGCTTCACATCACCGATGGAAAACGGACACTGTTCATGACCCACGTATCTCTTCCCCAAGGGACAGGACATGGCAAAAAGGTGTTATTGATAGACGACCTTCGCAGCACAAAAAAGGGCTTCGTTCAAATTAACAACCTTCAAGACAAGATGTGTTTAGCCCGTGCCATCGTCGTGGGACGAACGTATGCCGACAAGAACGACACGGCAGAATGGAAAAGAGCCTGGAAAACAATTCAACAATCGGACCGAGCCAAACAACGAAGAGAAGCAGAACTCCTGTTACAAGAAGCAGGGATATCCAAAGACACCGCTTGTGGCATTTCTGATTTGCAAAAATTGCAAGACATCTTGGCTCCACGCTACACCTTGAATGTGCACCCTCAAGAAGTGCGTGGACCTCTGTTGTTTCAAGGCAAAGATTTCAAAGACGGAAAATACATTCACGTTTATCATCACAATGAACATTTTGATGCCATTACCAGTATCACTGGATTCCTGTCATACGGTTATTATTGCGAGAAATGTGACTATGGCTATAACAACCGAGGGCAACACAAACATTGTGGATCAAAATGTGAGGGATGTTTGACCTCTAAACCCTGTTTGGACGAAGGACAAGAACGAGTGCATTGCCCAGTTTGTCAGCCCACGTTTGTCAGTCCGACCTGTTGCCAACAACATTTGAAGACGCAAGGTTCTGAGCGGAAAAGTGCTTGTCAGCTGTTGAGATTGTGCCCTACTTGTGGACAAGTGATACGTACCAATAATGCCAAGGCGCACGTATGTTCAGGAATAAAAAGCTGTCACATTTGTCGCCAAATCGTGGACTTGGAACACGAATGTTACATTCAAAAATACTATTCCAAACATGAAGAGGAAGAAGAAGACCGGAAGAAAGGCAATTTCATCTTTTTCGATTTTGAATGCATGCAGGAGACCGGCATTCACATTCCTAATTTCTGCGTGGCTCACCGAGCGTGCGAGAAGTGCATCCAAGAGCCTATCTTTAGCCATTGCCCTCACTGTAGCAAGATTCCTGGAGGACGTGAAAAAATCTTACGGGGACCGAACACATTGGCCAATTTCGCCCAATGGATCTTAAACCCCATCGACGAGACGTGGAGCCAAGAAGACATCGAACATGACGAAGATTGTCATCGCTATGCCACGGTGATGGCTCACAATTTCTCGGGATACGATGGACAGTTTCTACTCAGATACTATACGGAACAAAGTACCGAACGTCCTAAAGTGACTTTGAACGAAGCCAAAATCATTCCATGCGAGTGGGACAAGTGCAGTGTAAAGATTCGATGAGTTACTTGGCCATGCCTTTGAGCCAAATGTCTAAAACGTTTGGAATGACAGAAATGGCCAAAGGCTATTTTCCACACTTTTTCAATACCGAAGCCAATCAACATGCCGTTCTACCCCATTTGCCTGAGGCTCACTACTACGATCCCGACAACATGCGTACCGAACAGCAAGAAGCTTTCTACGCTTAGTACCACACTCACACCTCTGACCCTTTCGACTTTCTGGAAAAATTGTTAAAAGATTGTCGTTCCGACGTAGACATTTTACGGAGTTGCTGTGGAAAATTTCGAGAACTGTTCATGGAGCACGGAGGGATCGATCCTTTGAAAGAAACCTGCACCATTGCCAAAGCGTGTTCCTTAGTGTACCGCAAACGATTCATGCCCGAAAACACCTTGGCTGTCATAAGTCTTCAAACGACGAACTTTGTCAAACGTCAAGACAAATGGATCCAACAAATTCGCAACGGAGGAGGCTAGAAGACCATCGGACCGTATTCGGTGGATGGTTGGGACTTAGAAAACCCCAAGATCGTGTACAAGTTTAACGGGTGCTTATTTCACGGTTGTCCCATCTGTTACCCACCACGTGGCACTAAAAATCAGTTTTTACAACGGACCATAGAAGACTTGTACCAGACCACTTGTCAGCGGCGCTTGAAGTTAGAAGAGCAAGGATACCAAGTTGTGGAAATGTGGGAACACGAGTACGATCAGCGATTGAAAACCGATCCCGAGTTTAAGCGCATCCTGGAAAGTTACAAGCTGGTGGACCCACTGAACCCACGGGACTGTTTGTACGGAGGACGGACGAATGCCACCTGTTTGCTGTACCAAGCCAACGAGGAGAAAGGAGAAGAAATCAAATACTTGGACGTGTGTTCGCTGTATCCTTACGTGTGCAAATACTGTCACTTTCCCGCAGGGCACCCGCAATTGCTGACGGAACACATCGACCGGGACAATATGAAGGATTGATCAGGTGCAAAACGTTGCCTTCCACGAACTTGTACCATCCCCTTTTACCACATAATTGCCAAGGAAAACTGATGTTTTCCTTGTGTCGTACTTGTGCCGAAACGTGCAAACAAGACCAACCTTGTCAGCACACTCATTAAGAACGCGTCTTGACGGGAACGTGGGTCAGCGTGGAATTGTTCAATGCTCTGGACCTAGGATACCAACTGTTAGAAGTGTACGAAATTTACTACTTTCCCAAGACAGAAAAATATCACAAGGGCGACGAGATTCAAAAAGGCATTTTGGCAGACTACGTGAATGCCTTTTTGAAACTGAAACAAGAAGCCAGCGGCTATACTTCCTGGTGCCACACTCCCGAAGGCCAAAAGATATTCAAAGAGAAATATTGGGAGCAGGAAGTCATCACTTTAGACAACGTAGAGAAAAACGAAGGAAGGCGATCATTTGCCAAAGTGATGTTAAATTGTTTGTGGGGCAAAATGGCACAACGACCATGTTTACCCAAGACGGAGTATTTGACATCACCTTCCCGCTACTTCCAGATGATTCACGACAAAACCAAATACATGAAACACGTGGACGTCATTTGTGAGGATTTGGTCTTTGTCAATTACGACGAAGAACTGGACTTTGTAGAAGGCGACGAATTTGGAAATGTCATCATTGCAGCTTACGTGACAGCCCATGCTCACTTAAAACTGTACGAACCTTTAGAACTGTTAGGAGATCGTGTGTTGTATTTTGACACGGAAAGTTGCATCTACATCGATCGCCTAGGTCAACAACACCCTAAAATCGAAGGAGACCATTTAGGAGCCTGGACGGACGAGCATCCCGAGGACAAGATTCTAAGTTTTGCAAGTGGCGGTCCCAAAAAAATTACGGCTACGAATACCTTGACCCACAAGAAGAAGTACACACGGAGTGTAAAGTGAAAGGATTGACTCTCAGTTATCTCACCAGTCGACTGGTGAACTTTGGCGTCTTGAAAAAAGCCTTGCAGTCTGGAGAGGATGGAAACTTTAAAGTGACCACCCACGAACCGCACAAGATTGTACGTTTACCCACACACCAAATCGTCAGCCGGCCCTTGGAAAAAGTCCATCAAATCGTGTACCAGAAGCAAGTACGGCTTCCCAATCACTTCAGTTTACTGTACGGTCACGTTGGTATAAAAAAATGGTTCCAAGACGATAGTCACCAACAAGAAGGATAACTTCGACACAGCAAGAATCGAGTGAGAAACCCACAGAGAACTCCAAATTCAAACCATACCATTTTCGTGTTTTCTTGCCTGACTATTGCAGTTGTGCCAGTCGATTGGAAACGTTTCAAAAATGGCCCACGGATAGGGAAGGATTACCTACTGCGAATGTTTTAGCTAGAACAGGATTTGTCTACTTGGGACCTGAGACTGGATTGGGATACGAAGTACAGGGTTTCAGTTGTGGTCTGAGGTTGCATATGGATCGATGTATCTATAAAGATTCAGCTATTCTGGAATATTCTCGATGGCCCCTACACTGTTCTTACCTTTCTATGGTCTTTCCACCCATCACACTACGGTTCAGGTATGACGGTACCTTAGAGAAGGTAGTACCGATGTCCAAGAAGAAAAAAGGAAGACTTCCAAAACTGGTCATAAATAAGGGACGATCTACAAACTCGAGACTTCATTACGACTAGTATAAAAAGGGACAACGTCCAAGACCGATAGTTTGTTGTCACTACCAACGCCAACCGAGAAAGATGAATCCTTTCAAACAGCAAGTATCAAGCGTAAGACTCAAGTCCAAGTACGATGCTGTGCCTTGCGATGGCAGGGATGCCGTACGCTATGACCTCAGCGATTCAGTACCACATCATGGGAACTTTGCTATACCTACCATGGAAAGTGATGCTGTGCGTGTCAAACCTGACGGATGCGAAAGCGATGCCAATCGTCACCGTTCACCTTTTCACTTTACTGGTTTTCATGGTGGATGTCATCATTATGAAACCATGTGGCTACCACCCTACGGATGTCATCTCAAACTGAGCAAACACCTGCATATTTCACCGTACCCTCATCGAAATGAACATGTGAAAGACGAATATTCGTTCCCTGTGCGTTTGCCTGAATACTGCGACTTTTAAGTCGATTCCAAACTTTCCGAGGAAAACGACCAAAATATCTGGGAGGACCTACCTCCGAAGAATTAGCTAGAGCCGGATATATCTACTTGGGCGAAGGGGATAAAGTCAAGTGCTTCAGTTGCGGTGTGTCACTTCACGAGTGGGAACAGAAAGATTCCGCATACCTGGAACATGCTCGATGGTCTCCGGATTGTTACTACCTACCTTTAGTGGGACCTCGTCATTGAAGTGGCATACCATGTCGTTTAAGAAACCAGCTGCTTGGCTAGGAGTCAAACGTTGGACAACACCTAGACAAGTATTTAAACCCCATTTGAAAAATAATCTTCAAACATTACCAAGAGAACTGCAAGAGAAGATCTACAAGGACATTTGGCAGGGACTTGTCAGAGCAAAATCTCGATGGGTGACTGAGGAACTTTTATGTCGAGAAATTCACAAGAGGAAATTGACAAAAGTCAACAAACAAGTCAGATTTCTCTGGATCAAGTGTGCGCTCTTCCGAATATTCCGCTTTAGACCATTTACATTAGAAGATTTTATTGACATTCTTGACCTTTCCTGGAATGGCAGTGGCCAGAAATTACTCACTACATTCGTTCCTTTCACTCTAGGAGAAGTGTTTGACTGACATGGTTATGGATAATTTACAAGAGAACATTCGTAGTTTGCCTGTGGAGTTGAGAGAACGCATTTACCGAGAGTTGGTGAAAATACAAGTGAAACGCAAAGAACAATTGCATCCGTTACGTCACCGATGTTTAAACCACTGGTACCTAAATGCTATAAGAGGACTGATTCAAAGTGTTTCAGTGGCCAGATATTGATGAATCGCGTGAAATCCATAAAGTTTTGGATGCCACTCATTCAACTTACAAGGTGACCCTAATACACTGAATTCCAAAAGACCAGTTAGAAGATTACCAAATTCTTTAACACAACGTAAACTTAGTTCAAGAGGAAACTTCTGTACGACGTGTTGTTTGTGAATTAATGCCTAAATATTTTTGGTACGGTACTAAAATAAAATCGATTCTTTTCAAAAAGTACACTTATTACCTTACACCAAAGAGGGTATAAAAACGGACTACCATGCCATGACCTTTATCAATCGTTATACAACAGATTCCGTGGAAGGAAATCAGTGACACTATTCAAACGGTGGAGGATTACGATTGCATTTTACGAGAACTGTGTCCATTGAATTAGGGTCGATGTGTAGTGTGTGTCTTAGTGACTTGCTTTATGGGATTTCGTTTACCGACCGATTCCTTGTGGACTCTTTACGAACATTACCTACCACTCCAAAAAGCATGAAAATGGTCACTTTAAATGTACACGAAAAACTCATTCTGCTCAAAGCTTTGCGCTTTCATCTCTATACCTCTCGACAACCTCTACAGGAAAGAAAGATTCGTCAACTTTTAGTTACTGAAGATGTGTACGATGATGTGTGTGTAGGGTGTGACTTACACCCTCACTGGAAAGATGTACGTAACTGGAACAGTTGGGGTTTCAAGGCTTGGACAAAAGAAGTGGCACACTATGCCCAAGATTTGTCATCCTAAAAATTAAAACATTCAGTGAAAAAAGTAACATTTAAACCTGTGTTAGTGACAGTACCAGAAGAAGAAGAACCACTCCCTTCAGGACAGGACAGGACTGTCATTGACATCCCCGAAAAGCCATTCTGGGAGTACTCTTGTGTGAATGTGCCAAGGAGTGTAGAGACTCTAAGAACATTACACACTGTCCCTACGACACCACCTCTTGATCACCACAAATGTTGTACAGAGGCTTGTTTATATTCCACTATGATCGTTTTGATGTGTCATTTTTCATGTACTTAGCCAATTGGGTTTTATATATTTTTGTCTTTCGTGTTGTTCACAATTAAAGATGGCAATAAACGTGTCCTGAAAAAAAAGTATAAAAACTCATGTCTTGCCTGTCTTTGTGTCAAAAGTGAGATTCCTTACACTACTACTATGGCTACCTCTACTGTCTCTGCTCCCTCTTCCTCAACTTTCAAAGTCACCGACGAACACGTGGATCGGGCTAGTTGGGAGGCCTTGTATCTTCGCCATCCCTTTAACATGCTCATTGCCGGACCTAGATGTTCAGGCAAAACCGAATTTGTCAAAGTTTGATCGAACAAAAACATCATTTGATCGATCGTCCAACTCAACAAATCGTGTGGTGTTACAAAGTGTGGCAATCGGCGTACAGCCTCCTGCGAGAAAGTCAAGGCGATTCCATCGTCTTTGTGGAAGGCATTCCTGGCGAAGACGACGGGATAGTGTGTGACCCTAGTCAAACCCATCTGGTCATCTTTGATGACATGTTAGGAGTAGACGAAGAAGAAATTAAACTGTGGTTTACGCGCAAAGGGCATCACGTAATGCCAGTGTCATTTACATCACTCAAAATTTGTTTAAACAAAGTAAAGCCCATCGTACCATCAGTCTCAGTGCTCATTACGTGGTGTTGTTTAAAAGCCCTAGAGATAAATCGCAGGTGGAAGTGTTAGCCAAACAGTTAGGAATGCCTTGGCTGACTCATGCGTACGACGATGTTATTCAAACCCCACACGCCAATTTACTCGTAGATTTAAAATCCACTACCCCCGAGTATTTGCGATTTCGTACCCATCTATTTCACCACGGGTGCCAAGACGGAGGGCCTGTCCTGTACACGTCCCCTTCATCGACTTAACAACCACAAAAACCAAAAAAATCTATAAAAACCTCGGTCACTTGGGGGTCTGTCTCACACAGCGTCAACATGACGTCCATTCAGTCTCATTTTCCCGTCAAATTGATTCGTGCCTTGTACGGCATCAGTTGCGAATAAATCCACAAATACGTACTCGTGTCTTAGAAGCTAGGATTAAAGAAGTCTTACGATGGTTTACGATGACAGCACGTCTATTACTGCAAGGCATCATTAAGATTCCACATGAAACCAAACGTTTTTTTGAGAGAAACAAAGTAGCCTTAATGCAACTGGTCGATCCTCACATCGACACTCAAACCAAAAAGCAAATCATTTTCAAACCTGGAGGTAGCGGTTCTCTAGGAGGTGTCATCATTCGTTCCCTCTTAAAATGGGATCCCAATGCTCCCAAAGTCGTCCCCAAGAAAAAAAGCCACGCCCAAACATACCCGGAAGAAAATGAAAAAGAGTAACGGTGTCAAGACCAGGTCACAGCCTCAAAAAAAGACACGCTTAGAGAAAACAGCTTCTATCCGTAAGAGAGGTACTGCCGCCAGGATGCAACCTTACATTTGGAAGCCACGACCTGTCGCAACAACGGTGACCGCGTCTCCAGTAACCTCAACATCTTCCACTTCTCCGTTGCTGGTGATGCCAGCCAAACACGATTTGACACCCGTCTTTCCTAATTTGAAGAAACACTGGAAACCCGTGACTCCAAAAACGTCTCCTCCAGCGGTGACACCCTCTTCCTCTTTAGCGGAAGTGGCCGCTGCTCATAAAGTACCTGCCCCCAAAATCAAAGTCCAAGAGAAATCGGGCATGTTAAAGAGTTTAATGGATTTGTCCAAGCAAGAACTGTCCCGATTCAGTCCGATTGCGAACCCTTCCACGACGCGTGATGCCTGCCATGAAAATGATACGACGAGCCGACAATCAGTGGCGACGCATTCCAGTATAAAATGACCTGAGACAAACGATAGGTTCAGTGTTTTTATGCTGCTGAACGCCCAAAGATGTCCCTCCAAGAAGTGCACACCGTCACCATCGTCGTTCTTCTGTCCAAAAAGGAAAAGGAAAACAAAAAGGACAGTCACGTCATCCGAAAAAACGCTTAACCAAGCATCGACGTCACCCCCAGAAAAGACACACTCGTCCAAAGAGAAGCCACCAAAAAGGAGGATTATTTTTGACAAGGAGTACGTAGAGGAGATCGTCAAAAAGACTGGTTACAAACCCTGCGACTATCTAGTCCATAAATACGGCCTCCAAAAAAAAAAAAAAAAAAAAAGGATTTAATGACACATATCGAGCCATTAACTTCAGTGTATTTTGTGCTCCTGAACACCCAAAGATGTCCCCTCAAAGAAGTGCACACCGTCACCATCGTCGTCCTTCTGTCCAAAAAAGAAAAAAAAAGGACTGTCACGTCATCAAAAAAAAAAGCACTTAGCCAAACATCGACGTCTGTCCCTGAAAAAACACAGTCGTCCAAAGGGAAGCCATTAAAGAAGAGGATTCTTTGGCGATTTTGGAAAAGAAATTGTCACCTTTATGACGAAGCGATAGTCCAAAAAAAAAAAAGATAAAAGGCCATGTGCTGAGTCATCGACGTTTTGTGCGTGTGTGTGTTTGTACCCCGGAGCAAACAAACAAAGATGTCACCCCCCCAGAAACCATCCCTCTTCTACTCACAAAGGAAAGAAAAAGAAAGGAATGCCTCCTCGTTTAGCAGAACATTGGGACGTGTTGTCCGTCCTGTCCAAAGCTTCTCCACCCATGCGAAAACAACTCATTCAAACCGCCTCCAAAGACGTCATCGATACTGTGTGCGAATGTTGTCTGAATGTCTTGAAAGGTACGATACCTTTGTCTAAACATCAGAAAGAATGCTGAACCAAACATCGACACGTTCTTCGCCAAATGGTTAAGAAGAAAATACTCATTCGTCAAAAGAAAAAGATGTTGGTATAACACGGAGGATTTGTGCACCTATTGTTAGCATCCGTGCTGAAAGGAGTATTGGGAACAATGATTATGGGACTCATGCAGGGTGCTGCTTCACAAGGGATAGGTCAAAGATATAAATGTCTAAGAAAATAAAAGTTACCTCTAGAATCAAAAGATCTCAGACTTGTCCCTTGAAATCCGATGGAAGGACAAAAATTGGCTTTAGCGCCTTACAAACAATGGACGGAATACCATCGTTGGCAAGAACAACGAACCCCGCATTTTCTACCCAATCCTCATTTGACCCAGATGCCACAGTTACAACACGAATTGCAATCGTTGATGGATCGCAGCGATTTCTCAGAAACGGAAAAATCGCAAAGGTACGGTCAACTGTTTCAAACACTCCAACTCTTTCACCAGAAACCTTCAGACGAAACAGCTCTACCACTCTGAAAGATGATAATGCTCTGATGAAAAGTTCATTATCACCATCACCACCACCACCCCCAGTGGTCAAGACAGACGTAGCCTCACGGATGTCTGAGAAAGAAGAGGCACGAGAAGTCTTTCAAACACAGTCAGCAGCTCCCATCCCTAGTAAGATTGCAGCGTTCTTGTTGACCCCTTCCACTACACCTCAACGAGAAGAACTTAAAGCATGGGTTAAAAAGATGATGTCCACTCCTCTTTCGACAGAAGTCAAAAAGAATGAAGAGAAACCAAAGTGAAAAAAGAAAAGAAGACCAAAACCATCCCATTACCACCACCACTACACTACCACCAAAATAACCTTCGAGTTCTACTCCCGTGAGACATCGGGCACGAAAGCCGTTTCTAAACCACCCTCTTCAGAGTGCCATCAGCGAAGAGTGAATTACTTATTAAAAATAGAAAAGGTGTCAGTCAGCATTTACTACGATCCAGCCCATCCTGCAGGTCACGGAGGATTTCAGAAATTGTATCGTGGTGCCAAAACTCTACTGAATAGTGTCCGTTTACCTCAAGCGCAACGACGGTTACATGAACAAGCCACGTACACTTTACACAAACTCATTCGACAAAAATTTTCCAGAAATCGCACCCATATGAAGAGCATCGATCATCAATTGCAAGCCGATTTAGCCGATGTGTCTCATTTGGCCACCTACAATCGTGGTTACAAATATTTGTTTTATGTCATCGACGTCTTTTTCGAATTTGCTTGGGTCGTGCCATTGACATCCAAATCGAGCAGTGAGTTAGTGCGAGCCCTCAAACTGGTGTTGAAACAAAGCGGGCGTCACACTCTTCGATGGCAAACAGACAAAGGCACCGAATTTCTAAACCAAGCTTTCCAAAATGAATTGAAGAAACGTGACATTCATTTTTTCACCACCGAGAATCCCGAAACCAAAGCCAGCATCGTGAAACGTTTTCAACGCACCTTGAAAGAAGGCATGTGGAAATATTTTACGCATCAACACACTCTCAAGTCCATCGACGACTTGCCGCACCTAGTCCCAGCGTACAACCAATCTTACCATCGGAGCATCGGACGTGCCCCTCAAGATGTGACTCCCGACAACGAAGTGACCGCCTTCGAGAACCTGTTTGGTACTGTCCCCAAGAGAGGTGGAGTGTTGAACGTAGGAGATTTGGTGCGCATTGGCAAAACCAAACTCACTTTCGACAAAGGTTACTTACCCAATTGGACCACCGAATTGTCTCGTGTCAATGAACGAGTGCTTGGCCATCATCCTCCCGTCTATAAATTGGAAGACATGAACGGGGAAGTGTTAAAAGGAACATTTTACTTGGCCTAGTTACAACGTGTGACCAAAAAAGAAGACGACGTGTACGAGATAAAAAGCATTCTCGATCGATGAACCTGAAAAGTGGGAAAACGACGTGTCAAAGAAGTCAAAGTACGTTGGAAAGGATATCCTTCTAGTTTTGACTCTTGGATCGACGCTTCGCAAATCATCGACTATCAAAAGAAGTGACCATCATGCCCTTCAACACAGCCTCAGCTACCGCAGTAACCACTCCTTCTCCCTTATCTTCTCTGCAAGATCTACAAAAGCAACCCTTGTGGGTGTGGTGTGGAGAACGTGTGCCTAAAACGCAAATCGTCTTTTTCTGCCAAATCTTTGTGGTGTATTATGTCATCGGTGCTACCATTGCCAAATTTGGGTTTGCAACAAGAAGACAAACAATTGTGGACCATTTTACTCAGCAGTTGCATCGATTACCTTCTTCCCAATCCGTCTCTGAAATATTCCTCTAACGGGAACAACAACGGGAGTCTTGCGAACAACGTCAGTCCCCCTTCCAACAGTCACCATAACAATCTTCTTTTAGACACTCCTCTGACTTCCAGCGACCCCTCGGACATTAGAGCTCTGGAATTATGAACAACCAATTTTACTTAACGTTACCCAGTGACAGTTCCATGGAGGTGTTTCCCAATAACACCTTTTGCTGTTACACGGCCAAATTACCTCAGTCCATCCAAGTGGATCACGAAGCCCATTGGGAAGTGACTTTAGTGGAAATGATTCACCCTACACAAATCAAAAACATCGTCGAAAATCAAAACACTTTTACGGTAGAAGTTCATGACGAGCAAGTGCAACAACACTTGGATGAACGCGTCAGTGTAGGTGACCCTATGAAATCACAAGACCCCACAACTAAACGGGCCACTTATCGGTTGAAAATTCTCCCAGGCTATTACTTTAGTGGTCAACATTTGGTGAACACCATTGCTGACAGGTTCAATGGCGTGTTTGGCAATGTTCTGGAGAAAACCAGAAAAAGTGTCACGATCGAATACCACAAAATAGCTCGTCGCCTACTAATCAAATTTTCAGAGGACAAGGGATTGGCCATTTGCTAAGCAGATGATATTCACCTGAGACTAAATCTCAGCAGTGTCGCTTTCCATTTGATGGCGGATGCAAACGAGTACAAAACCATCATCCAAGAAGCCAGACTTTACGTGCGCCGCGTAGAAGTTTTACCTAAAGCGGGAAACGACATCAGTCACACATTGAGCAGAACGACCGCCAAGTATCCGATACGACGCGTAGAAGTGAAAACGTTCACCATTGCTGCTGAACTCTCCGATCCAAGATCGAAGATCATCTGTTCCAAGGACAGTTACGCAAACGTTTAATCGTTGGCATCGTCAGTAATGCAGCCCTCAGGGGAGCCCACGATCAAAATCCTTTCCAGTTTAAGCACTACAGAGTGTCCAAGATGGATGTCAGTCGCGATGGCAAGACCTTGTGTACCAGACCCTTCAAACCTAGCTTTGCCCAGAAGAATTACTTGAGATCGTACTTGTCCCTGTACGAAGCTACCGGACAACTAGGAACCAACACCAACCACGGTATTTCGTACGAAGATTATGTAGGAGGTTACACTTTGTGGGCCTTTGATTTCACTCCAGACCAAGGTAGCAACGAGGGACATTTCCACCCTATAAAATCTGGTCAACTGCGTGTGGAACTTTAGTTTGCAGAAGCTCTCGCCGAGACGGTGAACGTCATCCTGCATGCCGAATTTGATAGTACCATAGAAATCAACAGTTTGAGAGAAGTCATTCTAGACTATTGGAAACAATGGAAGACTCTTATCCCTCATTGAACGGTAGAGAATCTTTGGAAATGGAATGGGAGGATACCGTGAAAGCAGAACCCAAAGACCAAGACGAAGAGGACATAGTGGTCACTTCCAGATGGCCAGAAGAAGAACAACATTTAGTGTCCTGTTTTGCCAAACACCTATCGGATAAAATTACGGAATTGAGTAAGAAAGATTGCTATGGATGTCAAAACGATCATCCCAGTCAAATTCAACACGATAAATGTCTGATGATGAGTCAAGAAGAAAAATTGGACGAGTATCTGGAGAACGCTTGGGGTTTCATCTCACTGTTGCATGAGTGGTATAAAGGCTTGCGTGATCATTCGTGCCCACCATTGTCTACTCTGGAAATCTATCGCATCGAAGCTCTCTTGGCTCAGAGCACGAAGACGAAGCGAAGAGACGATTACTTCATAGTGATTTTCAAACAAAATATCAGAACTGAATTGATGACTTATCATTACCTGTAGGGAAAAAAATGAATACCTGGGAACTTTATTTACTTTTGAACAATAGTTCGTATACTGCTTCTTGGAATCCTGTCGTGTGCGCTAAAGATAAACTACCTCATCGCAAACCTCAAGACCATCAAGCTTATGTCATCAATACGGACGACAGTCATCTCCTAGGAACCCACTGGGTCGCCGTCTACTTCCCTAAAGAGGATTGTGTGGAGTATTTTGATTCGTATGGATTACCCCCTTTGGAAGACGACATCATCGACTGTATGAGAAGAAATGCCCAGACGACACGATACAATAATGTGAAATTACAAGGCACAGATTCCATGGTGTGTGGACAATATTGTGTGTATTTTCTTCACCAACGCAGTCTTGGATATCCTTTAGAACATTTAGTGACTTATTTAGATCGTAACTCTTCTAGAAACGATGAGAAAGTAGATCGATGCTTTTGTGACCATTATGGCTATCTTTTGTCTTTAGCTAGGAAACGTAGAGCAAATCAATGGCCTCATGACTTCCATAAGTGGAAATCTCACGTGATTTCACAACGTTGTCAACCTTGTCAAAAATAGTTTGTTTGATGTTATTGTTAATTGTTAGTGGTTAATTGTTTGTTAAATAAAAATGTTGTGTTTTGAAGCAAAATGTGTCCGTCGTTTGTTTTCAAGAAAGACTGTGAATATATGCTCTTTGACTTTCTCTCTATCCCTCACCATGACATTAGCTATCATAACGTTTCGACTCAACCGAAACCCTAGTAGGGATGTTTTCTATCGCGTCCGCGTTTGAACGATATAAAGCGGGTAGGTCTCCAGTCTGGCCATCCTTAGTTGACTCATCTACCTATGAACATGCCTTCCAGACTAGCCAAGTTGAACGAAGCTTACGTGAATTTACATCGTGTCAGGCTAAAACCTGATACCGATGCCTGAAGAGATAGAGAATGTCAGGATGTTATCAATAGCCCAAGACCTGGTAGAAGAGGTCTTCAGAGAGGAAATCAAGAAAGAGGAAGAAGAGTGGACAGAGAAGTACAGACTTCAGAAGCAGAGAGAACAGCAACAACAGCAGCAGCAGCAGCAACAAGAACCAGACAGAGGTTTTGTCGACTGTCGAGTAGACACCAGAGAGTTCTCCTTCTCTTTCCGCAGAAGCAGACCGTATCGTATAGGAAAGCCTGCCATCAGATGGGGACGCAATCTTAGACAGTACAAAAGATTACCATCACTCCCCGAACAAAACAGCCCTTTTCAGAGCTACCCCAATACTTTGGAAAAGACATACTAATTCAATTGCCAAAAAAAAATTGTTAGTCTGGCTACCCACGTTGACTCGTCAACATTGAATATGAGTAGCAGACTAACCAAATTACTGGAACTTCAGATGCACCTGGAGTATGCCAGGCGCCTCCTGGACGAGCTGGCTATGGAGGCCATTGAAGAAATAGACAGGTTGAAAGAAGAGGAGGAAATAAAAGAAGAAAGAAGATGAGAAGGAAAAGAAAAGAGGGATCCTGCCTCACCTCATAATGAGACCTGTGTGCGAGGTGAAGCCAATGATCAGTACACCTCCACAACCAGTACCGCCACCTCAACCACAGCCACAACCACAACCACAACAACAACAACAGCTAGTACAGCATGCAGAGGAAGCAAAGAGGCCACAGCATCCACGAGTGTCGCATAGAAGAACACAGAGGGAACAAGTCTACATTATTCCACAAGCGGAGGAGTGGGATAGTGAAGATACTCAACCTCCCTCTGCGCTTCCAAGAGAAATGTTGAACTGGGAGCAGGACTGGAGCAGACGTTGTGTCTGTGGAGTCAGACCTGGGAGGTGTAATCATTAGCCAGGTACATCTGAAGTTCTAAAAACAACCTTTCTCAGGGCTAACCAGATCTCTAGAAAAGAGACACCATTCAATTTGCCAATTTGTATGAATGTAGAGTTGTGTGACTATAGACACTCCCTCCTTTACTGATGTGTGTGTATGTGTGTCTTTCGTTCGCGTCCGTTTGTGTGGATAGTATATGTGG
This sequence comes from Megalonaias nervosa, assembly GCA_016617855.1. Lineage (NCBI taxonomy): Eukaryota > Metazoa > Mollusca > Bivalvia > Unionida > Unionidae > Megalonaias > Megalonaias nervosa. The sequence continues at coordinate 25,080 of JAECUM010021373.1, read as the reverse complement.
TGTGTTTTATACATTCGCGTACGTTTGTGTGGATAGTATAGTGTATGTATTTTTTCTTCTCTTCCCGTTTGCGTGGATAGTATAGTGTATGTTTTCTTTTCTTTTCACGTTTGTATGGATATTAGATAATATGTGAAGTGAGTGTAAGGGGTGTTTTCCTTCACGTCCGTGCTTCACGGATATAAAGCAGAGCGCTCGTCAGTCTGGCTACACTGGACGCATGTTGAACCTGATTGCAAACGTCCTAACAGGTCGGAAAATAACAACTAAAGTAGGAAGCGCCTATTCAGAAGAGTACCCCTTAGAAAATGGCACCTCAAGGAAGTGTTCTCAGCCCTACACTTTTCAATATCATGATCAACGACCTGGATAAAATCCTCACCTCAAAAAAGGTTAAAATCTCGCAATTTGCTGACGATGGCGGTATTTGGAGATCAGGAAACCCCGCTACCAACCAAGTCATCTCAGAAATCCAGCAAAGCTTAGACAACATAGGGAGATGGGCGGATAAATGGGCGTTTAAAATCTCACACGAAAAAACATTAGCAATCATATTCACCCCAAACGCAACAACAAACCTAGCTACCCTAAACTGTACATACAAAATCAAGCAATTAACTATGTCAAGGTGGTTAAATTCCTAGGTATGTATTTTGATAGCCACCTTGACTGGAATAAACACATAGAACACTTTCTTAAAAATTGCAATAAAGATTTAAATCTATTAAGAAACATTAAAGGCACAACATGGGGATCCAATTAAGAAACAACGTATTCTATCTATAGAGCACTTATAAGATCGAGACTGGACTATGGTTGTCAAATATACAACTCAGCCAAGCAGCCATACCTGCAAAAACTAGATGCTACGCAAAGAAAAGCACTGGTCGTCTGCACTGGCACTTTACTCTCAACCTCACTCGACGAACTCCAAGTTCTTACTGGAGAGATACCACTAAGGTTGAGAAGACAAGAAATGCTACTCAGATACTCAATCCGGCTAGAAATACATCCCAATACGCATCCCACAAAAGTGGCTATTAGCAAGTGTAACAAAACTTTTAGTAAAAACCTAGTACCAAGCTTACCAGGTGGAAAACTAATCCTAGAACTGAGGAAAAACGTACCAATTTTGGAAGAACAGAAGGGATATACAAAACCCCCTGACCAAGCCCCTTGGATAAACCTTACACCAGGGATTAATACCAAAGCTACCGAATATGGAAACAAACTGGAACAGGAGCATCAATTAAAATAAAAAATTGCAATTGACATACTATACACTTACTCCAGTTTCGTTAAAATATATACCGATGGGTCTAAATCACCAGAGCCACCCAGAACAGCAGCAGCAGTGGTAATCCCAGAACTCAACATACAAATGGGAACCAGATTACCAGACCACTGCTCTACATGTACTACTGAATTCTGGGCTATCAATGAATCATTAGACTGGATCCTAGAAAACAACATCCAAAAAGCAGTAATCGTTAGCGACTCCCTCAATGTAATAACATCAATAAAAACAAATAACACTAAATCAAGAAAAACGTTCTTTGCCAGAGCTCTCCACCTGCTCAAAAAACTATCCACCAAAATCCAACTCGTTGAATTTATGTGGATACCATCGCATATAGGAATCCCTGGCAACGAACAGGCAGACAAAGTCGCTAAAAACAAATTAGGAGACTCCATCCCGGCCCTGCTAAAATATAGCATCACAGAAGCACAAAGTCTTGTTAGAAAATTCATTGATAATAAGCGGCAAGAGTACTGGAATGCTACTCCCAAGGGCAGAAAGTTCCACTCCATCCTAAAGGAAGTGAATAGCTCCATTAAACCACCTAAGATTAACAGCCCGGACCAAAAAATCATAAATCGAATTGTGACGGGCAAAACAAAACTAACAGGCAGCTTTGGTCAACATCAAGGACCAAATCCCACTAAAATAAACTGCTGCCATTGCCGCACCGTCGAAGACCTAAAAGATATTTTCAATAACTGCTCTAAACATCAGTTAGCCAGAAATAAATTCCAAAATGCGTAAAATGAAATAGGATCCCCAATAACATATTCAGAGTTCCTAGAAACATCTAACACAAATCCAAATACCACATATAGAAACATCATCAATTATCTAAATGAAACAGGGCTTAAAATAAAATCTAATGCCCCATTCAAAACACACTGTCAGATAAACAACGGAAAATAGCCGCTACACAATAAGTCACAATAAGAACAGAAATCTCCAACACCAAATGGCATAAACACTGGTCAGGTGTCTTTGATATGTCAACGGGGACCTGAGTGTATTCAGCAAAGACACTTGCTCCCTCTCCCAAATCAATGCCATAGACATAAATACGCTAAACATTAAATCGGCTCAAACCATAGGATGGACGCTTTTGATGTGTCGTTTGGGACCTGAGTATTCAGCAAAGGCGCCAGTCCCTTCCAAAATTAATAGCCGTTAAGTCAAAACAACTTCTTAAAAATAAAATCTATTGCCCCATTAAAACACACTGTTAGATAAACAACAACACAAGCCGCTACACAATAAGTCACAATAAGAACAAAAATCTCCAACACCAAATGGCATTACCACTGGACAGGTGTCCTTGATATGTCGACGGGGACCTGAGTATTCAGCAAAGACACTTGCTCCCTCCCCCAAATCGATGCCATAGACATAAATACGTTTAACATTAAATCGGCTCAAACCAAAGGATGAACGCCTTTGATATGTTGATTGGGACCTGAGTATTCAGCAAAGGCGCCAGTCCCTTCCAAAATAAATAGCCGCAAGAAGTCAAAACAACCACCTAAAAACTCTCTCCAAGGGAAAGAAAAAATTTCTTCTATACTTATACACCTATACCCCAACTCTTCGTAGCCACTTCCTCCTTATGAAATAACCTACTAACCGTCTCACTATTTAACCTAATCAATCTAATCATCAATATACTTTCAATCAAAAGATGACAGTCAACCCAATATAAACAACAGAATAAGGGAGCCCAAACATCGGAACCATCAGGGTCCGCCACACAAGGCGAATATGACTAGAGTAGAGTAGAACAATATGGCCCCAAATAGACAATATAAGATGGTCAAAAATCCAATGACCACCAGGCGGCAAAAAACTAATCTACACCATGTAATCGGCCCCAAATAAGCACAGGTCAAACACTATAAGGCCGACTGGCCCAAAATTAAGTACATCCAGTAAGACCTCAAAACGATATCTCATATAAGGTGGTCTAAACCCAGGACCATCAGGGCCAGTCACATAAGGTGACAAAAATACTGGTATTATCATCCCGGCTGTCATCTGAGGTTTCTACTAAACAACTAATCCCTCTATATAATAAAACCTAAAAAAACAGCACAGAGTTACTATTCAAAATTCTTAGTCCGTGCAAGACGACCAACTTTAGACCAATACCCTGGATACAACGGGCACCGTCCTGCGGCTTGGCACCTCCCTTCCTGGTCCACGCCACCTTTTCCTTGACCGGACATCAATAACCGCGCAATGCGCGCACAAATTTCAACCTCGCCAACAACCAAAACGTGAGTGAGTGATGGTACTATTCCCACTCACCCCATGCTAGAGATGGACTGCAAAACATGAGTGTGTGCTGGGACTATTCCCACTCATGTAAGCCTAACATTCAGGCAGATTGGAACCTATTGTTCTGCTGCCTGACGGCAAAATTAGAAGCACTCTTTGAGTGCATTAACGCCTGAGGAATGTGGCACTAATTCAATTCGTCAAGGAAAATTAACATCATGCTTTGCAGGAATTAACCAGTGGCGCATGTACTTTATGTACGAAAGCTACTTTAATTCAAACTTAAGTAAGTAGCAGTCCGGCTACCCGCGTTGACTAGTCAACACCATTAGGGATGAATGTGTTTAACGAATTAAGACATAGTTGGTTCTGGATGGTGGATGGAGACTATGTAGTGGAAACGCTTGAAAAGGAATGGAGGTTTCCAGGCAGCCTAGACTATGCAAACAGCCTGAAAGTAGCCAGGGATCTGTTGCAAGGCATGATAGAGGAGGAAGTATACAAGTTAAGAGGCTTCATCCAACTTAAATATGTAATAATATGAACCTTTAAGCAAGCCATTGATCTTGTCATCAGAGTGGGGTGTTTTTTAAAAGATATATTTAATTTGACAGAGTGGTCTTTTGTCAAATGGGGCTTAGACCAGTTAAAGAAAGCCGAAGACAAGATGAAAAATATGATGGAAGAGTGAAGAAGATTAAAGAGACATGGGCAAAAGAGAGAAAGAACAAAGAAAACAAAAAGAAGAAAGAGGAGTTTGACAGACTTAACAACAACTGGATGAAGGTGCAGGAAAATTTTAGAGCCATGGGACATCCTGACTGGATTCCAGAGAATGAAAAGAAGAAGAAGAAGAAAGGAATCATTGAAAAAGTGAGGAACTGGTTGAAGAAGTGGAGACAATAGAAGAACAACCCAAAGGCCCTTTTCAGGGCCACTTTCATATGCCTCGATAAGATTTATTATTTCTTGCCTATATATGTGTTGTCTCTGTCTCTATTGTGTTTGTCTCTACCTAGAGTGGTAGCCACGCGTATTCAGGTCAGCCACTTGCTACATTGTTGCAAGTGTCTAGTACCGTGACGTCACCCTACCTGTTCCATTCCTATTGTCCCTATAAAAAATTTCCATTGTCGCTATAGTATCCCAGGGTGTGCCATTTGTCGCTATAAATCTTGTCGCCAAAGTATCCGGGGTGTGTGTGTCTGTAATGTATTTTCCCATTGTCGCTAAAGTTATCCCCTTCACTACTGACGTTTCAAAGTGAAACGCATCCTCAAAAATGAAACTTACAATAAGTAATTTAAAACAGATTGCTCTTATTTGCTCCACGAACATTCTCCTTCAGCAGTCTGACCTGGACTTAATAATCTTTGCGCAAGTACTTCAGGCAATTTATAGAGTTGACTGTATATATATATATATATATATATATATATATATATATATATATATATATATATATATATATATATATATATATATATATATATATATATAATACTAGCAGACAAAATTATGGGCGACACTTAAGCGGGAACTGTTTTTAAATTTTCATAGACTTAACTTTGAATTTGTGTGGGGTTTTATTTTCGATTCAAAATATCGAAAAATCGGGAAATTAAGATTGCATAAACAAAGGTCGAAAATAGTGTTGAAAATTTCGACTACGTAGGGGTTTACCCTACTAAAAATAGAGCATGACTACATGTAAAATAGTCATAAAACCCCTTATTGTATAGTCTGAAGCGTGAATAGCATAGAGACATCGAGATGCTTTTACGTTAATTACTGTGGTAATAAAAATATTTACTACAGTTGTCCATGTGACAACATCGTTTAAATGCCCATTGTATGTTATTTACTGTCTAATGCGTTCATGGTGGTCATTTTGCTACACAGAAAAATTCTCTCTCTCTCTCTCTCTCTCTCTCTCTCTCTCTCTCTCACCACAGAGAAAGACATTTTTTAACTTCCGAGTGTTTCCTTCTCATAGTAAGAAATGAAAAGAAGATTATGATAAAAACCCTTATCATAATATAAGCGTGAAAAAATACTTCATTTGATTTGATATTTCACTCGTTTCGTCTTTGGCACCAGATCAGTTCTTGTTTCTATTTTATTACTAACGTACTTTCAATTCAAATTGTTTTCTCTAAAAAACTGTTAGCAGTGAACTATATTACTTTATGATACTTTTTCGTCTTTAAAGGGGCTCCGGGTGGCGAGTAGTTTCATGTGCTAGACCTTTACTGATCACCTATGTCTGCGTCGGTAAGAGTCTCGGGTTCGACCAGTGTGGGTATGTGAGAATGATGCCACACGCTTCCCGTGGGTCGATGGTTCTTACCTTGGTTATCCTCCACCATTGATACTGGCCGCCACATATAGCCTATCTTGTGCTGAGTAATGGCGTTAAACTTCAAAACAACAATAACCGTCATTATAAATGAAAGTACTTGATGCTCTCGGGGAACAAGCACACAGTAGATAAATTAGAGATATCCAGTCTTGAATTACCGGAATACAAAGGTATCATGCCTTATTTAACATTTTTATTAGGTTCGAAATCTGTTTAGTACATCTGTGAGGTCAAATCGAGATTTGCAGAGGATTAAAATTGCATGAACTTTAACACGATGGCAAATATGTATTCATATTTGAAGAAAAATCGAAAAGAAAATCGTAAATACCGTCACACTCAATCTGAACGTTAAATTTACTTAAAAAGAACATTTCCTTCATTTTGTAAGATCTTTAAACATATGCAAATTACTTTTCTTTGCAATTTACTATTTAAAGCCAGAACAAAAAATATATATATATATATATAGTTTTTCAGTAGCTGTGTATGTCCTTATCTATGAATATATAAACCCCAATATTAAAGATTCTTTGCTTAACAATACTTATATTTCCTTCAAGGGAAAAAAATTATATTTCCTTCGAGGGATTAATTCCATGGAGTTTTGTTTTGCGTTTCTGAAAGAACACAATCTTTTTGAATTGTCTCATTCTTGTTGTCAGGTCCTTGCTAATGGTCTAGTAAAAGAGCGTTCGGAAATGTGAAAGGCTGTGGAATTCGAGGACGTCCCATTTCTTTTATCCGCAAACATTTCTAAGAAAACATGGGATTATGTGATCCTGCCCATCCGAATATGCATACTTGAGTGCATTTCCGTGCGCTCACAACTGCTTGCTTAAGAAATGTCGTGAGAGTCCTCCTGCACTGTTTATGATTGAAACTTCTGAGGTACTGGTCGGGTGGGGGTAGAGGGACTGAGTTTGTTTGACATAAATTTTAGATAACTTGTCTGGGAGTGTGTCATTACTGACTAACCAAGTGTCACTACACATATACTCATTTGGCTTGTCATGTTGATTTCCAGTGGCATAACAACCGCCCGGAGTGTTAGGGTGGATAGAGGGGCCCAACATTCTCATCCACGTGCTTATTGGAGAGGGCTCCAGAATTAAATTGTTTTTGTTGGTGGATGGTGGGTGGGGAGAATTTCTTGCTACGCCGCTGTGGAGTTCTTATATGTAACTAACTTTGGCCCCCTGGTCTGTTTTAACCTTCATGGACTTTACTATGTGAGCAGTGTGGAGAGTTTTTACTTTTTTTTTTATCTCTATTGCCAAAACCTTAAGGATTAAAACTTTGAGTTTTTCCTGAAAACAATATACTCATAAATTGAATTATTTTCCTTCTACCATTTTCTACTCTTGAGAATGGGTTAATCCAATAAGTTTCTACTAAATATGCGGTCTTCTAGTTAGATTTTAAATGGTGATTGATTTCACAGCAGTAATTTGAAACTTCTTTCAAGATGAGCAGAGAAATCGAAAAGAATTCGAGACGCATCTAATTTTTGCTAATCGAATAAAACAAAAAAGTTAAAAAAAAGGAACGGCAAAAAGTCACACATACTTAAATCAACGATGTTTTCCTACGGTAGATAAATGATGTTACAAATCTAGATATAACTCAAATATATTTAATATCATTACATCGAATTTCTTGCACGAGACAATAATGTTCTTTCTTAAACTATATTGCAAAACAATAATGATCTTAATATTCAAAGCATGGATGTATCAAACAATATACGGTGCAAAGATTCGAATAGCAGGTGTGAAAAAAATTGTCCTCCTCGAGCAGTAAAAAATAACTATTAATTTTCATTGTATTTAAAGTATGGTGGGTTTGGCCACACATTTGGTCACAAGGTGCTTACCAAGGTGCGGTCGATTTCGAGGTCCAACGTGCCTTTAGGGTTTTTGAGAACTAATGCGCAACTAACGTGCAACTAAATTATTTGTCTTAAATGCCCTGCTAGAAGGGAATTGTCAGAAGGATAAATCACACGAACGAATATAAATGCGAAAGCGACTTTGAGCTGTTTTCAGAAATGTAATTGTTGAGTCCAAGGTTTTTCATTAGAATAAAGGTTGTGTTGACTATTATGGTTAGGAGACACGGAGAATTTGAACAATATTCAGAGGCTAATTTATGAGAAAAATGAGGTTATAAATCATTCAACTGCGTAAAAATACGTCATATAATTTTTACATAATACAATAAACTCTAGCTTTGCATATTATTTCTATTTGTAACGTTTGAAATATCGAAATATACGAATTATATAATAGGTTTCTGACATGATGGTCCTGTTTTAAGGACGCTGGAATGTTGATCTGGATTAATGTAATTGCCACATAGCTATATCGCTCATGGGCCATCTCGAATATTCATCTTTATGCTAGTCGCCACAGAATTGGCTTCGTTACCTCGTTTGTTTGTTTTTGGAATAAACAATGCCTTCTCTGTCGGTTAATTGCGTTCTATATTGTCTTTACCCAGTTTTTTGTATCTGTTATTGCACCTCTTTTCTGCCATTTAAATTTCTTTGCTGCGACTGGCCGATGTAATTTGGGCAGATATTATGCATTTGATTGAAGAATCATTAAAATTATCTTTTGTGTAACGACTTATTTGATTTTGTTTTCATTTCCTATGCTTTTTCATGTTACTGACTTGGCAACAGGGTGTATGGGAATCATGCAATTCTCAAGGGCGGGGATATGGGTCAATGAAATATTCCTCTGCATTATAACTAGCGCCAAACAAGAAACCAGGCTCTAAGATTATACAAGCATTCTTGTACTCAAACTCAGACTCCGGTTTAGTTCTGATTTTTGATTGGCTAACATCGATTCTTTTTACCATTCAAACAGAGTTGAGACATACTCAGTATCAGAATGAATGCATCCGATTTAGTTGGTATTTACCCAGTAATACAGTAACATATCAATATTGTCTGAAGTTTACGATGAATTATAGTTAGAGATTGTTTCTAATGCTATATACCTGACCATGTATAGACAATGAATATAACTATAATTTTAAAAAGAGAAGGATACCTGAATCAAGGAAGCGTGAAATCTGAACTATAACCTATGCATACAAACGAGATTTATTATTTTAATTCAAAGAATACAGCATATGATAATTCTTATGTTGCAAACATAATCTCTTTCTATAATGTGTACGACAACATTTAAATAATTAATAAGAACAATGAAACAAAAATAAACAGAGCGCAACATTAGACAACGCTGGTGGAGATGGGTATACTACATATTGCAACACGCCAGGGGTCTCACTACCAAGCGAACCAAACAAGACCCACATGATTCTGGTTTGAGATAGATGTTTCCCCTATTTTCATGGACCCCAGACAATATACATTGTCAACTGAAGGCCTTTTAAAGCGCAAATGTCACAGATAATTTGCCTCTAATCAACAAACAACCACACATTCATAAATTCACCTTTACATGGTTTTTCCTGCCTCATATTCGTATGACCAATCAATAAGACTCTCCAGGTCGTAAATTGGTACTTCACGCCATGTATAACAAAACACGACCCCAGCACCAAGTACAAAGAATTATTCCTATGTCAAATTACTAAACAAATATTCGTGAAAGTATGAGGAGAATTCCTTATTTTAAGACATTAAGTCCATTAACAAAACTATTCAGTGATACCATAGTCACGTGAGTACTGTACATTATGACGAATGCTTGTGGTAATTGGCTAAATACTCGGTTTGAGAAATATCTTCACAGTACCGATTCCCCGTAATGAAACAAATAGTCACTAAACTCTTGAAAAGTTATAAACGGGGGCTTTAAGAACAAAACTTACTCTAAGTTTGTTGCAATATAAAAAGCACAATGAAAACACGAAACGATTTTGCCTAAAATCCCGGAGAAAAATAGGCCTACGAGCTTCAAGCAAGAGAAATTGAGAATTACTGATGTAAACGTCCTCGAACTATGTAAAGGAAAAGAGACATCAGCGTCAGACACGTCTGTGATGGAAATAAATGATTATGCTTATATGTTTTACCCTCTCACAATCGAAATCAATTCAAAATACAAGAATATTACTATGCCAGCGCACGTGAAGACGACAACAATAACGACAAAAATATCAATAGAAATCTGACATCAACAGTAACTACTTCTTGTACAACAGGAGTATGTATACTCTATGTTTTTAGTTGACGGTTAAGAAATCAGCCATTTTTTAAAATTCCCATTCATATTGTTGTATTGATTGAAAAGGCTCCAAAGCGAATTTTACAAAGTACACGCAAGATAACAACTAATGAAATAATATTGCTGGACCGTGTTACAGTATGAATCGTATTCAGGGAGAAAACACGCAAATCGATATCTAGACAAATACCGGTTTTCTTGCACCAAATGAAAAGATAAGAAAAGAAGAAAAAGACAAACAAACATTCAAACATTAAAATAGGACGGCTAATTCCAATTAGCAGTAAGTCAACAAGCATAAGAGAAGCAACGCGTATATAATTATAGCTATAAATATTCCTATCAGATATATTCGCTAACGACGAAATCAACAATTTCTTTGTGAACTGCTCCTTGTGAAACTAAATCGGACAAACTTGTTAAAAATTTGAAATTATATTGAAAATACTAATGATACGACCAGTATTTTGAATTACTATTCCATCTTCACTTCTGACGTCGCCCATTTCAGAAACAGCCATATTAATGATACATCTATTAGCATCAAATAGTCCAGCTGTCATGGACTGAACGTTCTTTTCAGCAGTGTAACAAACACTTTGGCGTAAAGCAAGAGGCTGGCAAGCAATGTATTTGTTTCCCAAGGACATAAATTGAAAATTTTCCCTACTGTTAAAAAATATATAAGGAGTCAGTCCCGCACATGGTTTTTACTTTTGAATTCACTTTGGATTGGACTAGTTTGGCACTGCCATCTTTACTTATATATAAGACACTGAGAACGGCGTAGACTCAACTCTTCCATCGCAAACAGATTCGGGTCACGTTATGATATGAAGGCTGTAACAGCATTGCCCCTGATCTTCAGGAGAATTATAAGACAGCAAATATGGGTGTACAGTGTTTGCGCGTTATAACCACATACACACAATATTCTACATAAAAGCTCTAAGTACGCTGTTTTCTTTGCGCTTTACTTTATGTGCAAATTGAATATTTTCTACAATAGTTGCGTGTAACTTGCATTGCAGCTTTTGTAATTGAATTCCAATTATTTTTATATTTACTGTAATCTTTAGTCTTAGTGGATTTGCGAAGGAAATACTACAGAATGTGTCCAGTAATATCAAAAATCTATAAAAGAATTCTTAAATTGATTTCTCTTTCTGTCTCAAGAACCATTAAGAAAATAATGTTGAGGTATTTCTGTCGCCATAGCTTTGCATAGTATGATTTTATGTTATACTTGTGAATTTCACAGGGCGTATTATTTGATTCTGTATAACTCTGATATGCTTCTTTTACTTTTCTTTTTCATTTGTGTCACACTCCGATCTTAAATAAAATAAAACAAACAAATTGGAAAGCAAATTCAGTCGGAAAACAATTACTCCAATTAAACATTTAACGCTTTGAAAGTGTAATGCAACTTCTGAAGAGTATCTATGACGATGATGCAAAAGCACTAGAAGAAATAAAGTTTGGATATATTACTGATTTCTTTTTGAATAAACACGTTTTTCTATGTACAAGAAAACTTTTTTATTTGATTTTTTTTAATTAGACCCTCGTTTGGCGGATTTCTTGTGGAACCAGTGATAATTTTGAAAATTGTTCCAATAGTGCCGCCTTGTGCGGCGGGGCCTTATGGCTGTGATTAAGCCACCATATATTGAACTAATATTGGGGCAGTTATTTTTTAATTAATATTGTAATGCCTTCTCGTACCAATTCCCCTGGTGATGTTTGTTTCATAAGAGTAGTAATGGTAAGACTGTTTGTTTGTAAGCGTTTTGGGGTTTTGTGTTGTATAAGAATAAGTGAGACTGTTACCAGCTGCATTGCTGTTTAGCAATAACTAATGACTAGGTGCAAATCATGCTTTCACAGTTGATATAGGGCCCGCCGTATGTGCTCCGGCATAACCATGCCTATGCGGATGACGTCCAACTTTCCCTAAATCATCCGATTCGGCTTGTCTACTCCCCTCTCAGGGCCTCCCATCGTCACGCCATTTGCAGTTTCTTACAATGTTAGTAGGAAAGAGAAAGTGATATAGGTGTTGGAAAAAGGTGCTAAGATCAAGGATGATAGGGTATAAGATCAAATGATATTTAACTATGTCTTTAATAAAATCAATGATGTTAGGAATGTTGGGGGTATTATCTGTCCACTTTAAGGCTCACTGATTGCCCAAAAGTCTGCAGTATATATGGAGCTCCCGTCCGGTAGACTGCTTCCAAAATTCAATGTTGAGGCTCTGGATTATAATTGCGGCAGCAATTCGGTTCAATTCAGTTGATTTAGATCCATACAATAGTATAATAGTGTTTTTGATATTTCTGGTCCATTTTTTCTTGAATTTCGATTAGTATTTATTTGAGTTGTGTTTTTTGGTCCTAGGTTGAAAGCTTGTAGGCTAATCTTAAGGTTTTGGTTTTTTCATGGAGTTGGGTTTAGGTATTTAATTGGGTCTGCTTCTGATATGTTCAGTTAGTATTCCTTGCATTTCTCGTGAATTTGTTTTTCCTCCTGATATGTTGGGAACTAGCTTTTTGCTAAGGCCCTGTTACACCTAGATAAAGAATGTTTCCCTGGGTGATCATTTTCATGTGTTGATGTTCTTAATAACTGTTCCTCTCTACTTAGTTTTAGTGGTAGCTCTTATGTCAGTATCTGAAGTTCATCTTTTGACTTGTTTTTAAGGCATCCGGTGAGAACTTGATATTGGATTTTTTCTAGTTTACTTAATAGTGTTGATGTCCCTGAGTTGTAGACATGGCATCCGTAATCCATTTTTGATATAATTGGAGCTTTATACACCATAAGTAGTGTGTCTTGGTCAGCGCCCCATGTAGTCCCTTTAACGTTCCGTAAAATGGTCAGGTTTTGGTTGCATCTTTTAGCCAGGTCTTTAATGTGTGTATTCCAACTGAGTTGCTCGTCGAGCAGCATACCTAGGAACCTGGTTACCTTAACAGATTGGATAAGGGCATTTTGTAAGAATAGGATGGGGTATTTTTCCCCCTTTTGTGAATGGAGAAAAAAGCATTCCTACCGTTTTGCTAGTAGAGATTTTAAAACTCCATTATTTGTCTGCCCAATTTCCAATCTCATTAAGGTTATTGTGAATCTCATTGACGACATTATAGTTGTCTGGGTTTCCAGGTCTCCAAATTCCGCTATCGTCGTCAGCGAATTGTGAAAGGCCTACTTTTATTTAGTATTAATTGATTTTCCTGGGTCATTGACCATACTATTAAATAGTGTAAGGCTTAGCACGCTGCCTTGTGGGGTTCCATTATCCAGATCGTAAGTATCTCAATATTCTTTTCCTATTCTTGATTTAATTTGTCTCCCTGTTAAAAATTACTAATCCATTTATGCAATTCCTGTAATTGACTAAGTTTAGCTATTAAACCTTTAGTCCAAACTAAGTCAAATGCTTTTTCAGAATCAAGGAAGTTGGCTATTAGATGTCTGTCACATTTGCGTTTAGCATTAAAGGCTAATTTAGCACTAGTTTCAAGTCGAATGAATTGGTCAATAGTTGACCTTTTGTTCCTAAATCCACTCTGGTTGGGAGTGATGAGATGATTTTGCTCAAGGTGATATTTAAGCCTTTTGTTAATCATGATTTCCATGGTTTTGCAAATGTTATTTGCAAAGGAGATCGGCCTATAGGAGTTGAGGGTTGATGGGTCTTTTCCTGGTTTATGGATGGCTGTGACTATTGCTTGTTTCTATTTTTGTGGGATATTACCTGTATGTCATATTAAATTTATGAGATCGAGCATTATTAATTCCATATTTTCGGGTATATTCTGATAGATTTCATAGCCCAGTTGGTACTCTCCTGGGGAGGTAGTTTTTTAAAAAAATAGTTTTTACTGCATTTTTCCATTCATATATAGTGAAGTCTTCATTGAGAAGTGACCAGTCACTATTGATTGCCTGGTCAGTGAAAATTTCAGGATATTTCGTTTCATTGTGTTAAGAATTTGGCGGAATGGTTTTTATTACTGATCATCATTGCGAAATGTTGTGCAGTCATGTTTGCTTTATCATTGTCAGTTACTGCCCCTGGGATTATTGGGAATGTTATAGTAGTTTTGCCCCTAATGACATTAATCTTATCCCAGATCTGTCTTGCATTTGCTTTGTAGTTAAGGGATGAGCAGAAGTTACGCAAAGAGTTCTTTTAAGTTTCCTTTATTATTTTCTTTGCGTTAGTTTCTTTTAGTTTAAACTACATGAAATCTGAACCCAAACTGGTGTGTTTGAAGCAGTTGAGTGGTTTCTTTCTTTCTTTAATTGCGTTTTTGCATTCCTCTGTCCACCAAGGCATTGGAGTTTTGGTTCCTTTTCCTTTAGTTTTCTGGATATTATTGTTGGCAGCAACATTTAATACTTTAATTGTATTGTCACAAAATATACCTGGATTGTTATTTCTGACATCATATAGTTGTATTCCAGTTAACACTGCTCGCAATGATTTCCAATCGGCCTTCTCGAATATCCATTTTGCCGTATTACTTGGGTTATTTTTAGGGGTTTTTATGTGGACAGCGATTAGTATAGGGAAATTGTCACTACGAAGGTCTTATTTTTAAGTGTTTCCCAGTTAATAATGGTTGATAATTGGTGGTACTGATTGTTAGATCATTAGCTGTTAGCTTACTGCTTCTTGGGTCTATTCTGGTGGTGGTGGTGGGGGGGACCATTATTAAGGATTTTTAGTTTAATTTATTAGACCCATTTTTCAAAAAGTTTTCCTCTTTGGTCTTGATTATCCCCACCACAGATTTCATTATGGGCATTAAACTCACCATATATGATCCTTATTGGTTATTATGTTTCTATCAGTATCCAAGGTGTTATAATTTGGTCCTCCAGGTTTCACATACTGAATTTTAATTCGATTGGTATTTTCTGTAATCTCTGGTGTGTTGATTTCAATCACATTGGTAAAGGTATTGTGGACAAAGATAGCTAAATCTCCTCCTTTTTGATTATTAGTACGATTTCTGATGTATTGTTTGTCGTATTCTGGAAGTTTTAGTATGCGTTGGTTATCTTCAATTAGGTGAGTTTCGTGCAGGCAAATGATGTCGGGCCTATTACTAGTTTCGTTATGGCTATGCTGAGTTCAGTGTAATTGTTCTTTAAGCTTCGACAGTTCCAATGCAATATTATCAAGTTTTCCCTATCGCCTGTAACGCATATTTATTTAGACTCTTACATATTTTAATTATTCCTTCTTAAAGCAAGTATCTAATAAACTGGAGAGCAGAAGAAAGATTTCTTGTCTGGGACTATGTTGTTTTGAGTTATTTGTAATACACCCATAACTAACGAGACAATATGACTTGTGATAATATTAAGCTCAATTTCTTTGTCTAATTCTTGTTTAGTGTTGACCTTGTTACTATTGCAGTTGCTAGGATTTTGTATTTGAGGAGGCAGTTTCTGAGATATATTAGAGGGTCTTGCATGGGATGGATTGACTATTTTGCCATTTTCTCCTTATGGTATTAAGGTTTTTATCTTTTGCTTTTATTTTTTGCGTTCCTTGGGGTTTTACTACCTTTATTGATATTTACCTTACTGGTAGCCCATTTTTTTTATTACTATTGTTGTTTTCTTTTGGAATATTTGAGGGAGAATTACTTACAGTTGGTTTCTGATTGGTTATTTCCTGATCTTCCACATTGCTCCGCTTAGGTTCAGGTACTGTAGTGTGATTGACGTTTTCCTGTTTGCTTGATTCAGAATGTCTTGATTTTGAGTCGTTTGCTTGATCGAATTTTAGTTTAGCTTCTTTTTAGGTTATATTGTTTTCATTCATTAGTTGGATAATACCTCCCTCCCTAATTTTGTATATACTCCAGGGACTTAAGGGTATGCCTCCCTTTGCAGTTAGCGCATGTCGGAGATGTCAATCTGCATTGGTCTTTGTGGTTGCCTCCGTATTGGTTATACTTGTTTTTACTTCTGTACTTTTGCAGTTTGCTCATAATCGGGGTTTATTTTCATATCTCCCAACTGTGTATGATTTTCCATATGGTCCTAGCATCAACAATAGTGGTGGTGGTGTGAAAAATTCTAGGAGGACAGTGGAAGTTTCTAGTCCATATCCATTCCTTAGTCTTGTCGCACTTTTAATGTCGCTTCCGTAATACTTTAGTTCTTTACCTATGTCTTCAATGGTTCGATATCTGTAGACCTTTGTTACTGATGTTGTTGAGTTTTTTGCTGCAGCTACTTACATATAATGTTAATTCTATCGGATGATAGTTACTTCTGCTTCTCATGTTAGTTTCATGTTACTTCGTATCTTCATTCTGTTTGATGGTCTTCTTTATCTGGGTAGATCGTAAGGATTTGATTGGAATTTCTTATTCTTTTTTTATTGTTATTGTCGTTTTTCCTGCCCTTGTAGTTTTCATTATTCTTAGTGGCCTTGATGATTTGTTGTCCTTTGATTGTTTTTTTTTCTTCCTTTGCCCTCTGGTGACTGTGGATTATATGCCTCTGTTCGTTAACTGTTGGATATTTTCACAGTATAGATGATCTAATTGTTTAATTGGATCTTCATCTACAGCTTCGTTTGTTTCATTTACCGTGGGTGGTTTAGATGGTTCTGGTTCTTGACGACAATGTACCTTGTTTTTAAGTTTGTTGTTAAATTTCTGTTATGTCACTGAAATGGATGGTTGGATAGACTTGTCCACGGTAATCTTCCTTGTTTCATCCATGCTCTCCTGTTTTTTTTCGTTTATTTGGTTTATCGCTTGATTGGTTGACTTTACCGCACTTGGTAGTTTCATTTCTCCCTTCCGATTTTGTAGGTGGTACTTTGTTGTGTCTTCAATATTTGATGTTACCATTTCAGCATACATTATTTGCCTCTTCTTTTCTTCCTCCATTTTTAGCTCGTTTTCCTTCTTTTGGTTATTCTTTATTGTTTCGTCCGGTTTGTTAACTATAATTACTTCTTCTGACTTGTTACTTCCAGTTTCTTGTGTATCTTCCTTGCTTTTGTCTTTGTTGTCCTGTGGAATCTTATCTTCTTCTGACATCTGATGAGCTATTTTGATGATAATCGGTTTGGGTCTGTCTTTAGATATTTCATCCATGTAATGATCAATACATACCGGTCGTGTTGAATACTTTTTGTGGTCGTCTTCTCTCTTTATATTTTCTTGTCTTTGTTTTGTTGTGTCCTCTTCTTTACTGCTTTGATGAGTCTCTATACTTTGTTCTGTTTGTGCTTCAGAGGGAGTCAGTATCATCGTAATTTTATCTACAAGGTTAAATTCCTCATGATTCCTCGTCTCTCTATTCCCTCATACTCCAGGGACAAGAATATACTGTCTTCTAGGTTAAGGAGGTCCATTTCATTTGGAGACTGTGAAATTGCACTGTTTTCCTTTGGAGTGGGGGATGAAACCATGTTAGAGGTTGGAGTAGGCATTAACACCTGTACTGACAGATTTCGAGTTATGGTTTCTCTCGTTGTAGGACTGCTAAGGAAGTGTCCTATAAGAGTTTGACTTGGTTTTTGAGTCAGTTCTTGCAGTTGGTTTTGGGTGATACTGGGGCTTTTGGGGCTGGATTCTATAGTTTTACTATGGTCAATATTAACATTGATAATGGGGTTTGATCGCTCCATTTTCTTTTTGAGTTTGTTAATTTTCGTAATTTCTGGTTGTCTAGAACACCATACAACTTTGGTTCTTGTCCCTTGATACATTTTGGTAGTAAGGGTGATTGGCCAAAAGTAGTCATAAAGAATAATGTTTTATTTTTTTGTTAATGCCAACTCTGACGAAAATCCAAGGAAGCGAAATCAAAATTATTCAACCCAAATCGGATTACATCATTATCTGATGTAGTACGAGCCAACAGTAGCCAAATATTTGGAGATGGAAAAATTGGGCCGGTTTCAGTCACAGTAAGCAGACATCACGCAACCACAGAAAGGCACAATACCGTGGACCATAAAAGTTATGCGAAAGAAACAATTAACCATCCAACGATGAAAACCAAAAATAAAAAATTGACACCAATATCGACATTCAAAAAGATCCTTTAATTAAAAGGTGAATACCTGATGATGGACAACAGTAACTCCTAGAAGTTCTTGTTCACTGCGGAGAAAACGTAGTCAAAGCCTACAACTTACGTAATTAAAACATGAATCCAATGTAGCAATGCTTAAATTCCAAACCACACCACCCTTACTAGTGAAATTAGGCCCATAAAACGAATCACATCTGCTGGAAGAGTACAAAAACAAACCCCGATTCTGCTGCAGATGTAAGGGGTGGGGACACTTCACAAATAAATGAAGTCTACTAGTTGCTGGTTATTGTCAATTTTTCTAAGTATAAGATTTACTTCTGTTAGAAAATTTGTTCTGCTATGCGAGTCATTTGATTCAAGTGATTGTATGATACTTAGCGAGTCACTGAGTATGACTTTTTCCTGGTTTGTTGTCGGCTATCCATTTGAGGGAGTTATTATCACCCAGAATTCAGCAGTATAGACTGAGCAGTCGTTTGGTAGTCTGTTTTCTAGTATATGTTCCTCTCTTGGATAAAGACTGCTCCCGCTGTTCTATTGGGTTCTTTTGTTTTCGCTCCGTCTGTGAAAAGTTTTGTGAATCGATAGTATTTGTCTTCTATTTCTTTCATAATTTCCAGCTTTAAGATCTGTGGTTGTTCTGATTTTTCCCCCATGCAGTTGCTCTAAAATTTATTGAGGGTGTTTTTGATTTCTAGGGTGTTGAATCAAGGTAAGTTATTGCATCACCTTGGATATTATCGAATCCTAATTCTTTTATTACGTCGTCGATTCTTCTTCCTCCAGGTACTTGGGGTATTAGACGACGACTGAAAGGGATTTTAGATCTTTCAATGATTTTCCTTGTTGGGTGCGATATTCCTTGCATAGATATTCTTGTCGCATATTTTAAATAGCAGCTCCTCTCTACGTAGTTGCAGGGGTGGCTCGCCTGCTAGGATTTGCATTTCTTCTAAAGGTGTAGTTTTTAGTGTCCCTGTACAGATTTTTAACGCCTTAAATTGCAAGCTCTCTAGTTTCCTTAAAAGGCTTGTGCATGCTGTTTTCCATAATGCATTGATGAATTTTAATATCAACAGTTGAGTATTTGGAATGATATTTTTGTACATTTCGTACCCCAGTTAGTCCTCCCCCCGGGGCAGTTGATTTCTTGGATTTGATGGATTTATGCCATTCATAGATATTGAAATCATCGTTAAGGTAATTGGGTTGGTCTTGATTGTCTATAAATAGGTATGGGAAATTAGTTTTGACATTTATTCGATGTTGCTGGAATATTGCAGTATGGTTAATGTTTACTGCTCATTCCTTTAAAATGTCTTGACAGTTTATTGGCTTTTCATTCATTCGTTGTACTACTTTCGTAAGAGGTGGACGCACCTTCATATCAGCTAAAGGTTGTGGTTGAAGCTTACGCACCATCTCAGGGACAATTTTCACAATCAACATCTGACTATAAAGAAGAGTGTAGCCCGCAGAGCAGTCTCATCCAGCAGACAAAGACCAGCAGCCCGCCTAGCAGGCCGCCAAGCAGTTTCGTAATGCAGAAGAGGCCCAGCAGCCCGCCCTGCTATATCGACCTGCAGAGGAGGCCCAGCAGCCCATCGAGCTGAGTTGACACTACCTTAAGACTCTTTAGGAAAATTTTGGAAAGGGGAAATCGAATTCGAATTGGTATGGCACATTTTATTGGAATTAGACCTTCGGGTAAAACAAATGGCTCTCTGTCCGATGTACTACTAAATTTAACTTGTTAAAAACACATCTATTACAATCTAGTAGAATATCATCAATCAATTTAGTAATTAACTAGGTACAAAAAATTCCAATTTAACTACAAACAAATTAGCCTAGGATTGTTGATAATTATCACAGCTGGCTCTTCAATATTTTCTTTTGGTGTCCTTTTGGAACTGCCTTCGGCACCATTTTAGTTGTTTACAATTAGGTGACTAAATATTGGTATACACCACTTAAAACAACTAACTCAATAGTGCTTAGATTTCATGGAAACTCTTTAGGAAATATAAATCCGTTATATTATAAAATAGATTAAGGAACAATTGTTGTTGGTGTTGTTATTACAATTATGTAGTAGGTAACAGATCGCAAGTAGCAGTCCTCTATCATGTCGCAACGAAACCCAACTCCGCCTCACAAAAAGATAGCGATGCAACGGAACAGAGGAGCCATTAGATAATACAATCAACTGAGGAAATCTTTAGAAACCACAATAGCCCTATCTTTACCCCTGTCTTCCCAAATTCTCCATTAACGCCAGATCTTGCCTCCCCCTTATTTAATGGGAATTTTTAGTTCTAGCGCAACAGGCACAGCAGTCCTGGTTAAAACACTGGACGTGAGTGCAAACTATCCAAACCCGATCTCACCTTCCCCACAAGCACATATTACCAAAATCCCTAATAGGCGCACGAAGCCGTCACCAGTGAATGTCGATTCAAGTATCACATTCCACCCAGATTGCGACTCTTCACAAGTATTAGACGATACACTACCAATAGTATCAACCACAGAGATGTCCATCCCCTCACTCCATAACTTAGGTGCAGAGTCAATAGAAGGTAAATTAAATATCCCAGAAATAGGATTATCACCTGACAAAAGGGTCCCAAAGATCATATGGATCATATGACTTTGAACCCACAGAAAGAGGTGGTCAGGTTGAACACCAAACAGAAGAGACGCCAACCACCCTAGTAGAAGCTGTAACAAAATAATCTTCACTATAAGACCCACAAAGTGAATCAAACTCCTTAGCTAAATACTCTGAAGTCATTAGCGAGGATCTCAACATAGCCCTTATCAAAACATCAACAGAAGTTGAGACACCAGAGGCACTGGCAAAATTGCCCACTTATGCAGAGATCACTAAGGGAGATAACCCACTAAAACCAAAGCAAAAACAGTAGAATATTCACAACGGCCAAACTCCAGGACCCTCGAAACCAGCCCAACTGAACCATATCTCAACTGAAGAACTATTGGATCTCAGTGAAGAAGAGTGTCTCAGATTACTTTCACCAGAGAGAACACGGGCCCGCCGGATACCGAATCCTACCCCACAAATATTTGAAGGAAAAGGAAAGCATCACTCGAAGGGGAGAATAAAGCCAAAAACACAACAAAGCCATTAGGGAGGAATAAGGAAGTAACACCAAAACAGAGGGAACAACGGAAATATTAATATCCCAAAAAGTCAGAAACATAATCCAGGAAAAGGTTCATGTCCCAAATCAAGCATTAACCCAGACCAAAACCTTACAACAGGAACCTTGAGGAAACACAGAAACCAATACCACCCGAATGAATTGGTTTTTTTTTAGCAAAAGTGGAAATCCGCGCATTTAGAGTATTAGTGACACTAGTATAATGTCAGCTTTAAACAAGATACAAGGTGGCCAACTGAAAATTATCAGACCCAAATCGGACTGCATAATTATCTGGTGTAGTACGAGATAGAAAGAATTGGACCAGTCTCAGTCACAGTAAGCAGACATAATGCAAACTCAGAAAGGCGCATTACCACAGACCATAAGAACCAGACGAAAGGAAAAACGGACCACTTAGCCATGCGAACCAACCACGAAAAATTGGTGCTGACACCAGTGCTGACGTTCAAGATAACAACAATCAGCTCCAAGAAAATCTTGTTTACAATGGAGCAAAAATAGCCAAAGCCTACAGGACACATAATAAAAATAACCAGGAATCCAATGTAGCAATTGTGGAATTTATAACCACCTCTACTAGTAAGATTAAGCCAGTATGGAAAATCACATCTCCTGGAAGAGTGCAAAAACAAACCCCGGTTCTCTGCAAACGTAAGGGATGGGGACATTATACAAACAAATGCGGCTTCAGACCAAGATGTGGCGCATGTGGAGGCAAATATACAGGAAAATGTAATTATACAGGACAAAAATGTGCCAGTTGTTTAGGCCAACACCATCAAAAGCTTTGAGGAATATCCTATAACGCGTAGGGAAATAGAGATCGTAGACCTAATGAATACAAATCACCTAACGTACCAAAACGCCAAGGAAACAAAGGAAACCGTACTACCCAAGGAGAACTCAACACCCAATAGCCGACAGTTTGAAAAGGCGGACAAGGACGCACAACCAGGGGAAACAAATTCTCTGGAAAGTGTACCCCTTCGGCCAAAGCTCAAGGAAGGAAATCAAGAAGTACTCCATACCAACAGGTACATCTCAAATGGTACAAGGATGAACCCCAAAACGGAAACAACAGAAGACCTAATATTATATACAATAGCAATATAACAGGACAAAAAGCAATAGCAATAACAAACACAGGGAAACAGCATAAAGAAGAACAGATATGTAGACCCAAGGTGACGACCCAAGATCACCACGTGGAAAAGACCAGAGGAAACGAAACAGATAAGAAACAGAACAAAGCCTCCCCATCATTGGATGCAGAATTGGATCAAGCTCCTTCCCCCCAGTCAACTTTGTGCTATACGTTGGAGATTTACTAGACGGTATAGCAAAGATGATAACAGAGGACAACATTCCCATCCAACAAACTTGCCGACTACTATGTCACCTGTTGGATAAGTATATTGTACCGACAAACTAGCGATGTTCGTCTTCAGTATCATTTAAACCCTTGCTAGGAATTTGTATGGAACATCGCAAGCAATTTCACATTTGGCAGTGGAACTGCAGGGGACTAATAATAAATACCCCAGAATTAATCATAAAATTACATAAGGAAATTGACAAACACGATATTATATGCTTACAGAAAACTCATTTAATCCCTAGCACAAACTTTTTACCAAAAATATCCCAGGTTTTTCAACCTCCTCCATCAAATACCTACCCAACGGGGGAAAGGGTAAGGGAATAGCAAAATTCGTTAATGACTTATTGTCTAATATAGCCGAAGGGAATATCCAACCAGGGACTGATAATATAGAGGACATGGAATACCAATCGGTCAAGATCATGTTAGGAAATATGGAGATAGAAATTGTAAACGTCTATGACAAAAGTGGGAACAATCTCACATCCATGTGCACATATAAATCTTTAATTAAAAATATAGGAACCAACTTTATTATTTGCGGGATTTTAATGCACACAGCGATCACTGGGGCTGGAAGATCATTGATAAAATAAGGAAAGATCATTGACAAATGGGTATTGGAAAAAACTTAGTTATCCTAAATAATGGAGAAAAAACAAGACTTAGCTCAGAAAACGGAGCATTACAAGCAATCGATCTTACGATATGCTCCCCCAAAATAGCAGAAAAGGCAAATTGGAAGGTAGACCACTCCAGTTCCTTAGGAAGCTATCATTTTCCAATAATAACAACTTTCAGCTAATATAACCATGTCAATATTCAAACAAAACCATCCAAATGGAGATATGACAAAGCAGATTGGACACTGTACCAAACCATCTGTAATGAACTCAGAAAAGAAAATGTGATGAACGAAAACATAGATATCTTTAACAATAACATTATGGAAACCCTGCTCATGGCAGCAACACATAGCATACCAAACACTGGGGGAAAAACCACCAAACGAGCGGTACCATGGTGGAACGATGAATGTAGGTAAGCAATTAAGGACCAAAAAAAAAAACCCTCAATAAGTTTAAACATACTAAGGTTACCACAGATTTCAAAATCTATAAGGAGAAAGAAAAACACACTAAAAAGTGGTCAGCTTCCTGCTCATCCCTAAATCCCTAAGCAACAAAACCAATGCAAAACAGATACGGGATAAAATCAAAACAATTAAAGGAATACCAATAAACAATATCCCAAAAATCCCTGAGGCAATAACCACACGGCCAGACTAATATAATCTAGTCTATTGTTTTGAGTCGCTTGGACATTTGCGATAACCTGTTTAGTTACGTATAGTACGTGATTTTTAATTGGTCGATGCTGTAGATATGGTGTCACTACAACGTCGGGTTTATTTGTGCCATGTCACACTTTTTAATTGTACGGTCGGGACGAGGCAAAGGAGGCAGGCAACGGCGGGAACGGAGGCGCCAACCCATCACAAGGGCTCACTTGCATTCCGATCATTCAAGCCCCGCGTCGTCGTCTTGTAATTTTGAAAATAACACTGTGCCCTTTATTGGTGGTAGCATTGTTCTGTGAGGTCTTTGGTATTTTGATCTATGCTGTGGGTAATTTACGTGTTGTGTGTTTCTTATGTGTGTGTGTGTGTGTGTGTGTGTGTGTGTGTGTGTGTTTAGATTATATTATTTAGTTCCGAATTGTGCCGGGGGGGGGGGGCCTGATGACAAGGCTTTATTCACCTTATTATTCTGTTTCTTTTGGGATGAAAAAACGTTTATTTATTTAGGTTTTATTTTCCAATCATTGTCGCCTTCTGCGACCGGGCCTGATGGCTGGGGATTTGGCCACCTTATACGTTCTAGTTCATATGGTTTATATGTGATGTTCTTATATGATGGCCTGTATAGACCAATGCTTCCAGTAGGAGTTAGAAAAGAAGGTTGTGTTAGTTTAATGGTGAAGTGTGTATCCAGCAGGTGGTGTAATGGGAGGTTGTTAAAAACGCGCTCGTGTGTGTGTGTGTGTGTGTGTGTGTGTGTGTGTGTGTGTGTGTGTGTCTTTATCCTATATGTTTGATTATATGAGTGTGTTTCCTTAGTAAAGTATTGTAAGTGTGTTGTTTTGGAGAAGTTTGCTAATTTGTCCACTGATATTAGATGGTTAGATGTTTACCTGTGAATTTCCTACGTTGTTGACCCATTACTGTCGCCACTCTCTTAGGTTGAAATTTAATGTTGTTGATTGACATGGGGGGG
>JAECUM010021372.1:0-63505 GCA_016617855.1 Megalonaias nervosa | reverse complement strand
TGCCTAAATCTAACTCTTGTATCACCACCAAACGGAGACAGGAAAAAAAAATGCTCTAAAAATAGACTGGGACTACATTCGTGGGTACTGAACCGGAACTATTAATTGTGACCTGATGCCAAACAGAGCCCGAGAAAACACCGGCAACCCCACCCCAAGAAAAAGGCATAAAAGTCAAATAAATTGGGGGCAATTATGTAACATTGTATATATCTTCTGTATGGTATGTCATGTCTTTTATTTACATTGGTACATAATACCTTTTTCCCCATACAAATTTGTTCTTTCATACACGTAATAGACAGTAGAAACAATGCTGTCAATTCAGATTTATTTTAGTTAAATTTTACATCATGCTAAATTATCATTGTGAAGAAATGTCATATGTACAAGTTAAGAATAAAACGTATTGTATGTTACTCCTCTATCCCATTCATAGTTGAACATCCATACAAAAATCTGAAAATGCGCGCGACTTTTTGTTCACGCGATCATACCTTGATTCCCCCTGCACTAGTAATAATTCAGTCCAATACCAATTTCTTGACGCAGTGTATCTCCGAACTGCCATTATGAAAGTCCATAGCAGTCGATAATTTTAGTCTAGAAATTTTGTTAGGACAATTAATGTGCAGATCACTCAAACATCACGACTGAATAAACTTTGTTATAACTATGTTACGACTAAATTTTAAACTAAAATTAATTTTTAAATAGATCAGTAAATGCACTTATATGACCAATTTGACTTTTATATTGAATCTGGTCTTTAAATCTCTACGTTTTAAGGCAAATGGAACTGTCGTTCAGGCACACAGTATTGTGTGATAAAAAACGTTGGCTTCACTAAGCCAAATAGGTTTTATGTAAACTAGAGATACAAACGTCAATGAAAATTTAACTGACTGATCTACATTGAAGATGATAGACAAATTTAATAATCGAGCACAGCCGAGGCCCATTAAATGGTAGCGCTCCAAAGTGCATGGGTGACTGTGACGTCATAATGGGAACACTCTGAAGCCGCCGACGTGTACAATACATACATGCTGTCAGGTTGTTAAGGAAAAGCAAATAATAAATAAATGAATAAATAAATAAATAAATAAAATTAAATAAATAAATAGATAAAAGATAAGCCATTCATAGTATAAGTAAGCGTGTAGTCCAATAAAATGGAAGATAAAGATAGGGATGTTAAAACTATGTACAAATTATATTAAATGAAATATAAAGGTAAAATATACATATTAAATCCGTAAAATAGAATGATTTGATATATATAAACGACATTTCTTGAAAATGTTCAAGATTTTTTTCTGTTGCAACATCATCATAAAGTAGATTAATTTAGCTCACATGAGCAAACAATCTTCATTGGACAAGGTGCAAGTGAATGTACTTAACAAGAATGTGTTCCACTGTAAGTGAACTCTGGCAAGGTATGCCCTATGGTCGAGGTTCACCCTTCAAGAGACATGCATGAGCCAAATATTTGTGTCCTGCCGACAAAATACCACATTATTTCTGCGATTTGTTTTATATATGGAATATCATTCTTGAATTATAGGTTTAGTGTTTTAATGCTTTTGTATGAAGTTTTCATTCCACATATTTGGCCAAGTATAAGCCTAGTTACATAATATTTGATGTCAGTATATGGAATCTTTCATGCATAAATTCCACTCAGAAACGAGTGACTGCATGGCAGTTTTAATAAGAATGTGACTACGCGCCAGCAGTGCGTGATATTCTGTCCAGAATGTATGAGCACATTATATTTTGGTTAGATCTTGGCTATTAAGGGGCTGTCAAATTTAAAGTTATGTAAGGTTTTTCACGTGGAACGAGATGCTGAAAGATGATAACTTTGTTTTCTGAGATGGTTCGGTGTAATTCAAATGTGAGTACAGTTGCAATTTGCACTGAGATTTTTTTATATATTTGGCAACTGGTTTGAGATAGTGTCCTGATGTTTTACTGCAACATAGTTTCCATTTGTCGGACCGTCGGTATGCAGGGACGTATGTTATGGAAGGCTATTATTTAACTGAACAAAGACTGAAGCCGTTACAATTTGAGGATGAATCTTTGAATTAGCAAATATTATTTTTGGAGGGGAATTAATAAGAAAGGTGGTAGAAATCTGTAGTATTGGCAAGACAATTTGTTTTTGCTGCTTCCTGATGAGAAAAAATTATATGCCAAAAGGCGTGAATGAAATTTGGTTATTAGTGTACGAAGTGTAGTATTTGAGCCTAAAGACGACCTCACATTCTGGTTTGGATGGATTTTATGACATCTTTGTAAGTTTATTGAAGAACCAGTTTAGTTCATCTGAGATAAAGTGATGGCTTATTTGCCGTAACGTAGAGGCTTTCTGGCGGGTACGTGCTAACAACTCCCAGAATAAGTCTAAGACCCTGGTAGTGCACGTGTACTTACAATTTACAAGCGCTTTCGTACAGAACTAAGGCAGAGTCAAGCCGAGGTCTTACTACATTTTTGCATAACCGGAGTAAGACCTTTCGGTCTGGCTCCAGTCTGTGTTTACCAAGACTCGTATTAAATTAATTTTATATTACAACTGTTCCGCGGTTATATAACATGCTGATGAAATGTTTGTTTACAGTTAAAAAGCCATACAGATTGATTTGCTCAATAACAAGGATACGAGACCAGTCAGGATACAGGTTTTCGTCATTGTGAAATTGATGTAATTGGCAAAAGTCCATATAAACAGTTTCAATAGAGTTTCATACTTTTTTGAGCCCGTTTTCTTCTTCCTCTTCCAGAACTCTATTTAAGTATACATATATTTTATGTTGTAGAGTACGTATTCATAACAGATCAAAAAGCAGTCGACATGTAATTAGCAGTCAGTCCATGGATTAAAGCATTTTCCTATGCTAATTTTTATGTTGAAAAGGGTGACTGACAACATATCTCCCAGATGTATGCCCATAAAGAAAGGATAACTTTGACAAAAGATGCTACCTACCATAATTCTGAAATGTCTTTCTTTAAAAGAAACGTATATAAAGATAGGTAGGCATACCTTTAAGCCTGTGCTGAATTGGTCATTCATTATGCCATACTTATATGTGGTGTCTTGACAGTTGTCCAAGTAAAACATAATGGCTACTATATGTTCCTTCTTTATGAAAAGTTTCTCTAGATGGTTAGTTGTGCTTTTCTGGCTTCTGAAGTGTGGGAAACACTTCCTGCTTCAGTTTTATTCTAATGTTCATTCGGTAGGATTTTCAGAAGTCTCTACACTACTATAAAGTTGATTTAGGAGCAACAAAGCTTAATAGATACATGATTCTGTCAAGCAAAAGTTGCAATAAACCTCTATTTATATCACGGTTATCTACGTCCACTTTTGTAAAGGTCGAGTTATTCAAGGCTATACAGCCACAGCCAGCCAGGCCGCTATAACACTTCAATGTAAGGAAAACCCAAAGAATCGGTTTGATTCATCTTTAATGCAATTCTACATAATATTCTTCTGAAATATACTCGTTCCCTTTTTGTGCGCTTCTGTTGTTTATCAAGTCTAGAACTGTCTATCGTGTAACTGCCTTGCCACATGAATACCTGCTACATGAATCCACTTGACACCATTGGCATTCGCCGGTGACCACCAAAATGTAGGAAGGAGTTAATAAGCTTTACATTGAATTAGTTCTCTGAATTTTAGCGACTAACGGAATGTTAAATTCTCAATTATTCTTAATTGGTAAAACGTGTAGGAATGCCCGTATTGTCTTCCAAGATGATAAAATATTGTTATGTACTGTTTCACCACCGGTGGAAGTGTAAAGCATATCTCAATGAACAAAAATGGTTTTACAGTTCTTTCTTGTAGTTGCAGCGTTCGACACGTATCTCACAGTGAATGATGGCCGGTGCAAGTCATTATAAAGCATAAGTAGACCTCCTGTAGTAAAGTAGTGGGTCAGATATAGACAATTTTGGCATATCCAGTGATAATAGCAGCAACACTTATGCTTGCATCTAGGTGAAAATTCCGTGTTCAACACGCACAGTAAATTATTGGTAACCAAAGCGATGACTGGTGGCAATATTTTTAATTATGAATACATAAAACAGGAAAGGTTGAGACCAAACGTACCTACTCCAGAAGAGCGAGGTTATACTAATACGGTGATGTGATATCCTCGTTATCAACTTTATTCTTACTTATCACTATATATACATTTTACAAAGTCTTTAATATTGTAATTCTTTGAATGGATTTGGACAATATTCGAACTTTTTATTAAATGGAAGAATGTTCAAGCTATGTAGCTATATATGTTATAAATTGTACCGAAAGATTGTAATAGCCAGAACTGTGAACAGTGGATAGTTCAGATGGGCCAGAGATTTGGATAGGTGGAACAGTTAGAAAATCAGCGCGGTCAGAGCACCTGATATGTAGAACAATGGATAGATCAGCGCGGTCAGAGCACCTGGTATGTAGAACAATGGATAGATCAGCGCGGTCAGAGCACCTGATATGTAGAACAATGGATAGATCAGCGCGGTCAGAGCACCTGATATGTAGAACAATGGATAGATCAGCGCGGTCAGAGCACCTGATATGTAGAACAATGGATAGATCAGCGCGGTCAGAGCACAGGATAGGTTGAAAAATATATAGGTCAGAGCGACCAGAGTAGTAAAGGTTGGGGATAGATAGAGCGGTAATAATGCAGAGTTATGAGAAAATTTGAATTTTGTTGCTCAGATAAATCAAATTCAGGCAGGACCAAATCCATCTTAATACACTGAAAAAGCATCCGCCCCTTTGTGTGGTCGTGCTACTGGAATCCTCTCGGAATAGTACTTTCTAAATGAACATCTTAAATAATGGACCCCATTCACAATAGGAATTACGGACGAGTCAAAACCAGGCAAACTGCTAGGTGAGTGTTCTTAATATTGACTTGGAAGTGAAGATCGCCATTGGAAACTCTGAATAAAATCATGACATCATGTATATGTACTTATAGTGTTATTCAATAAATATGAGCATTAATAATAATAATAATAATAATAATAATAATAATAATAATAATCATAACCAATATCTTTTTTTTATATAAAAAACGAATAACACACACAGCCAAGCAAATGCAAAGTTTCTCTTATAGATTTGTTTTATAATAAAATTTGTTTTAGAATATAATTTATCTTTTTTTGCACTAAACCAATTTTCTTTTAGGTTTTAATAATCTTGATCAAATCATGTGTAGAGGTATATACGGTTTAGCTATCAAAGCATATTTAGACGTGTGTAGTTTAAATAAACTGTTACAAAAATCAGTGGAAAAAACAATCACTATCCTTGTAGATTCAGAAGGCAGCAGCCCGCCTCACCATTTCTGTCGAATGTAAACTTACAATAAAATTGTCCTTACTCCCATTAAACTAATACCAATTTTAGTCTGCAGTGAAATCTATTAGTCCTCACTAATAGGCAAAAGTTAGTTTCAAACCCTGAAAATGTCTACATAGACCCATTTTCAGAATCTTGGATCTAAGTCTGACAATTATATCAACCCTTTCAATTTAAAATAACATTATTCAACCTTCTGATATTTTAATTTAAAATAAAATTATTAAATAGTTTTGGTATTTTAATTAAAAAGAACATTATTCTATTGTTTGGTATTTATATTAATAAACATTATTCTCTGTTTTGATATTTTAATTAAATAACATTATTCTATAATTTTGGTATTTTATTTTAAAAAATCCAACAACTCGTATCTATAGTTTGGGTATTTTAATTTTAAACAACTTTATTTTATAGTATTTGTATTTTATTTAAATTGCATTATTCTATAGTTTTAGTATTTCGTTTTTCACATACACCAATAAGGTCTCCGTTCCTTGAAACTTTAATCTCAGTGACATGCCTTTCAGCGAAAAATACAAATGCAATTTCTTTTTTCAAGAATTTGTTCCTTTTATCACCGTTTTTGTTTAATCTACTAAAGAGTCATAAATCTGATGAAAATTTATCTCTGATAATTTTTTAAACAAAATCTCCAGTCTTTGAGCGTTTTCAGAGAGCCATAACATATTGTGAAATGTTGGATGTCAACATCATACTTACACCTATTATTTTAACGAGGCATTCTTTTCCCTGCAACTTACCGCGTGTCTACATGATATAGCATAGCCGTCTGTCCTCTGACACTATCATTACTCAGACTGAAGATTACTTTGTAAGTGTTTGACGGTTAAACACAGTAAATCCTCTAGGCTATAATTAATATACTTCACACGTTCTGACATTCTGATTGTTTGTAAATCTCCCAGCAATGAGCGCCTCGTTTTGGAATTGCGAGACTTTGCGAAATAATACGAGAGCGTAATTTTCAGGTATTGTAAACTGGTTCATTTGTTGTAATTGTGGGCATAAACTTTGTAAACCTTAATTTAACGCACGAAATGTAAAACTCTGTCGTTTAAAGTTGTGAAATTCATTTGTATCATTTTCTTTCAGACGTGCAAGAAATAGACAGAAGTAAAGTTCAACCTTCTATAGAGAATCAGAGAAGGAAAACTTCTTCTTTACTTCTAGAGGAAAAATGGAACTCGTACATATCTAGGTTGAAATTTCCTTTACTAGAAGACGTCTACGCATGTACACAAAGACCCGATTCTCGAGATGCACCGACGATCACAAGTCCAAATGAAGAGACAAAATCAGTACTCGAAGTGAATCCATTTCTGTCAGAAAACACGATGCACCGGGGAGAAGATCTGCAGTCAGATAAAGTTTTCCGTTGCCGAGAGTGTGGGAAGACTTTTAAACGGTCCTCCACCCTGAATACTCACATGCTAATTCACTCAGACATAAGGCCTTACCCATGCCAATACTGTGGCAAGAGATTCCACCAGAAGTCTGACATGAAGAAGCACACGTACATCCACACAGGTAAGATGTACCAGGGAACTACATATTTCATATAAAGCATACACTTGTTTATATATCAATCCAGAAATGTTTGGCAGCTCCCAAAATGTCACCTATGAAAAATTAATGAAACCATAAGAATGTCTTATCACATTTTAATTTCGATAGTTTTAGCTCCATACCGGATTAAAAAGTGTATTGGGAAGATTTGCAAAGCTCTGCCACTAAACAATCTTCAAGATCTATGACATAAATTTACGTTTGAAATGTTGGACAACGTACTCCAATGCCACGTCTACATATCTACTTTAAATATATCACACAATATGTGACGATATACAGAATAGTTTCTGATCTATTCTGGTAAGAATCAGATGGTTAGTCTCTACCAGCATGCAGATCGAAACTGATCACATAAGGTGACAGCCCATACGTAGACAAAATTGACAAAACAATCAAAATAAAAATGTGCATTTGATTTTCAGTCAACTGCTAAATTTCATGGAAAATCTGTCAAATGCTCTTGATGCTTTTAGAACTTTGTAGGTGGAAGAATAGAAAGACACACTGACAGACTGACGGCATTGAAACGGAAGGTGATATCTTAGTCTCAGTCAGGAAATATACATTGGTGAACGATATTACCATCTCGCAATCTTTCATCACACAGATCATTGCATAAAACGGGATTATAAGCGTACATATTCGGACTCCCATCAGAAACTGTAAGCAATAAATTTAAAATGAATACATTTGTGTTCAATAATTAAAAAAGATCAAAACTGTGTGCTAAATTAATAGTTACTTTTTAATCA
The DNA here is from genome assembly GCA_016617855.1 of Megalonaias nervosa. Classification (NCBI taxonomy): domain Eukaryota; kingdom Metazoa; phylum Mollusca; class Bivalvia; order Unionida; family Unionidae; genus Megalonaias; species Megalonaias nervosa. The sequence continues at coordinate 55,753 of JAECUM010021372.1, read as the reverse complement.
TCGTTAATGTGCATGTAATACGTACAAAAATATCTGCCCATTGATCACGACAAACGTGTTTCATAATCATCTGCATATGGCAATATGAAATGTCCATATTAATCATTATGTATATCCCGCAGTATAAAATAATCTGGACGCATTATTTCTTTAATCACTTTATTTAATTTCGAGTGGTCCCATTATGAGTGTTAAAACGACCCAGATTCTAAACTGGACATAACCCTTTTCCGTGTAGTACAGTTATGTCATTTTGTCTATCGAGTGAGTCTCCTTACAACTTCAAGAAAGGTTTCAATTACTAATCAGTTATCCAAGAGAATACAAAACATGAACAATTACTGTTTAATGATTTGTCATAATATCAACACTTATGTATGAAACTCAGTTTTAACTATAAATGGTTCGGTATTCCAAATAATGTTTTATCACGCGGCCAAATGAAACATTCAATATTTGTTTTTACCCTTCGTTGTGGATATTATGCATCTTACAGAACGTCCGTTTTTGACAATCCCCTTCCCGTTAGTCAGTTATATGCATAAGAGTAAAACAATATTGACTAAAATATGTCCCCTTTCTCTTCCAAAGTTAGACTACGACAGCTGACCACTGTTTGCGATAACCACCCGTTGAGTGGGCGTGCCCTCATTTGTCCCCACAGCCTCCATTGCCTGGACCACCTCATAACCCTGTACCACCTTCCCAAACACCACGTGCACATTGTCTAAATGGGGCGTTGCACGTGTAGTGATAAAGAACTGGGATCCATTCGTGTCGGGGCCGGAGTTGGCCATGGAAACCACCCCGGGCTCCGAGTGGCGGAGGGTAAAATTTTCATCAAAGAAGGTTCTGCCTTGGTATACGCTTTTCCCACCAGTCCCGTCCCCATTTTCAAAGTCCCCACCCTGACACATGAAGCCGGGGATGATCCTGTGAAACGTGGATCCTCGATAACCGAAACCCATTTCACCGGTACACAAAGACCTGAAATTTTCAGCAGTGTATGGCACAATGTCGGAACGCAGTTCTATGACAATCCTGCCCGCTGATCTACCTCCTATTAGTATGTCCAAGAACACTCTTGGCCGAAGATTGCTTGTTCCACCTGAAATACTCTGAGGCACAACTGTCTGTTGATTGGTGGATACCATATTGGTTTGACTACTTCCCTGTACAATTCCTGCATTTTGGTTAGCCGGAACAATGCCTGCGGGCTGTGTCTCAAAGGCAGCCGGCGCGGCTTCGAGGCTTACCTGGGATCCAGGAATAATACCTATATAATGTAAAATAAGAGTTCATTGGAAATGTGATTCCTAGATCTGATTGAGATACTATGTAGATTTCATCTTTTGAACTACCGAGATAATATATATATATATATATATATATATATATATATATATATATATATATATATATATACTTATTATACTCTATATATATATATATATATATAGAACTATACTTTCCAAGTACGGCTAAGTTACAGGAAATGGACTTTCGATAACACGGATAGTTTATGATGTGTTTTTGAAGTACGTGTTTTTGTGTATGTGTGTATGTCTGTCCATGTCAAACTCATTTTCTGATTATTTTATGTATAGATTCCTTGTTACAAGAGAGCAAACTGAATATACCATGTGAAATAACAAAATGCGCAATTATATTACATCAATCACGTCATAATAGCGGCTGATATATACTATTTTATATTCTTAATGCATAAGAAAGAAATCTTTAGATAATAATAATAATAATAATAATAATAATAATAATCATAATATAAAAACAATGTCACAAAAAAGACCAGGCCACCTGCGGCCAAAAAAAAAAAAGAGAAGCGAAACGGACTTTTGATGATACAGATAGTTTATGGTATGTTCTTGAAGTGTGTGTGTGTGTGTGTGTGTGTTTAAATATGTAGAACTACTTTTATGATATGCATGCTATTTCAAAGACATGTACGAGATGCAAGACTAAAGGAGTCCAGAGTCAAAAGATAATGTGTTTAGTAAGCGTTTAGAAAAAGTTTGGCTTTTGGCGCAAAAGTGCTTACAAAGAGAGAGAGAGAGAGAGAGAGAGAGAGAGAGAGAGAGAGAGAGAGAGAGCATTGCTAACGAAGCCTAATAGACGTAAAAAGCAGCACGAGAAGCGTATTTATACATAGTATTTGACGACGTTAGAGCTGAAAAAAAATTCCTTGATCATTAATTTGCTCCCCAGGTGTCGTTCTCACTTCTGTCAACTGCACCAAAATCTGAATAATATCGTGGAGACAAATCTGTTCATTTTTAACAAACTCTATTTTGTAAGAATTCGCAAAAACAACTGAGAGAAAATAGATCAATTGCGAGGCTTAAAGAATCAGATCTAGCACAGTCAGTCTTAGTTGGCGAACCTTTCTCGTCAAAATTCAACGTATGATGACTTCTATGACAAATCAAACAGGGACTGACCCAGGGGACAGACGGATGACTTCAGTGACAAATCAAACACTCTGACACATGTGACAGACGGATGCTTTAATAACAAATCAAACAGGGCTGACTTAGGGGACAGACGGATGCTTTAATAAATCAAACAGGGCTGACCCAGGAAACAGACGGATGACTTCAATGTCAAATCAAATAGGGCTGACCAAGGGGATAGAGATATGATTTCAATGACAAGTCAAACAGGACAGATCCAGTGGACAAATGGGATGACTCCAAGGACAAATCAAACAAGACTGTCACAGGGATAGACAGATGACTTCAGTGACAAATAAAACAGGCTGGCCCTGGGGACAGACGTTTTTTTGCAGCGCCTTCTGGGGAACAGTTTTATCCAAAAAGCTGACAAACTGAGCAGGCGGTCCTTTAAGAAAATATTTTAAGAACTTTCGCTGGCTGAGTTTCTTTCTTTTTCTTTGTATATCTGCAGGCGAGAAGCCACACATATGCCTGGTTTGCGGTAAAGCATTCAGCCAATCGTCAAATCTCATTACCCATAGCCGTAAGCACAATGGATACAAGCCCTTCTCTTGCTCACGCTGTGGGCGTAATTTCCAGCGCAGAGTGGATCTGCGCAGACATGTGGAGACCTTTATGGGATGCTTGTAAATTTAATTCCATAACCAACAATGCATGTTACGATGTATCGTGCAAAAAGTGGTTACTCCGAAAAATAAGTGAGGAAAGTGAAATACCAGTCCTCTCATATCGTTCATGTTTTGATGATTAAACTGTCTCTGAGTAAAGGAAACAGCGAAGATAGCTTGCTACATTTAAAAGGAGATACCAATAAACTATGTACGTGTGTAGAGTACACGTGCAGCACAATAGTGCTTTTTAATTTTTGAAATCAAACTTTGAATATAGCCATGAATGCAGGCAATATCGAAAAAGAATTTATATGTAAGCAAAGGATGGAAAGTTTGGATTATACCATATTTTAATCGGAATATCGACTGAGAGTCATGAAATCAGATTGAAAATAATATTTACTTGGATATATAATTCTCTTTCTTCTGCATTGTACGATTGTAAGCAAGTCAACTATTATTCCCACTTTTTGTCTTTCCGTATTATATTCACTCATTTTGGAGCACTCTTGAGTTTGCACTGATTTGACGTCAAAACTAATCCATGGAAGGAGGAAGTCTGTTTACGGTATACTTGTGCGGACTTACAGCAATGCATGCCGGAAGTTTCATGTATACTGCATACACAAGGAAGGACGACATAAAGGTTAAAGGTATATTTGTGCGATGATACCAGTCTTTGATATATAAGACAATGAAATCACCTATTCGCAAAAGCACTCGAAATAGCGTTATACTGTTTGTTTGTGAAAATGAATAATCTTTCTCTTTTTATCGATTATCTAATGTCCCTCTTTATGTCGGATTATCTAATGTTCCTCTTTTTATCGGATTATCTAATGTCCCACTTTATCAAAATACATAATATAATGTTGTTGTTGGTTTTTTTATTTTGTTTTTTACATTAACGGAGTCGTTCATAAGCTTTAAATGTTTTAAAATCACGTGAAACTTCGTGCAAGCAAAGATATTAGTAATGCTTACAAAACAAAAAGAAATAAAGCGAAAAAAGCATGTGATATACAAAGGTTAATATCAAAAGATGCAGATACAAATCAGATATGGCTGACCAGTCAACAATGCCAATAATCGTAACTAGTCGGCTTCTTCCTTTAAGCTCTGCGATTAACTTCGCATGTGATAGACGCAGTACTAATTTTTTTCCATTTCACCGACATTATCCGCCAGAAGACCGGACAATATTTATAGCAGGTGAAGACAGATGTGATTAGTTTGATTGATTCATAACATGTATGGGGATGAAAGGATTCTGTAGGTTTTTCAAGAGAATGCATGCCTATTTGAAATAAATATAAGTTAAAGTGGTTTTTGTAGTCGTTGTACGAAGAAGATGTGCCATTTATAGATGGCGCAAGTTCTACTTATTGTCCAAAAGGGTCTTTGCTGATTGAAATTTTTACCACAGTAGAAGCTTATGCTGTGTTTGTCGCAATAAACAGTAAATAATTTAATTACTGTCTTACAAATAATAATGGACTATCTTCATTCATCATACATGGAAATATATTTATTAGCTATTGAATCTTTTTTTGTGTTTGAGGACGAAACCATCCGCCATTTTGGCGTCTCTTCATTATTGAGAATGTGTTTAGGTTACACTTCCATATAAAAGAAATATCTTATTCTATGATTACCAACATCTCCAATATACAAGAAATATCTCATTCTATGATTACCAACTTCTCCAATATCGCTGAAAAGGTCTAAAAAAAAGTTTAACTGGTTTCTGGTTTCACGCTTTTTAAAACATGTCCGTGGTCATTTAAAGTTATAAACCGACTAGAAATATGTTAATATATCAAGCACTTAATAGGCGTTTGGAGACCATAGTGTGTGAAAATTGTAACTATAGATTTGACTGATGCAGTGCTAAGTTAGTGCTGAAATATTTGAAATGCTATTAAATTAAGCCATCGTGTACATCTACAAAGCAAGTCTGTTTTACCATGCCCACTCTATTCAGCTAGATTCCCAGGTGCCATGTCTCTAGAGGAAGCCTGTAACAATATTTATTCTACCTTCGGAAGTTCTTACAGTTCCAGAAGACTGAATACCCATCGTTGGGAGCATACTGCTATTCGCATGCGTGGCCAAACGAAAGTCAGGGACGGACTGAGAACCGATTACGGGAATCATTATCTGATTATCCATCTGCTGATCAGATAACACCGACTGAATGACATTCGCACTTCCGGGCTCAATTCCGGACACTGGAATTTCTGACCTTTGATCGATTGGTACCCTAAGGAACTGCATACCCTGAAATCCCTGTCCACTTGTTAACGAAGCCGGGTTTGTTCCTGTCATCTGAGGAACCAGCTGTCCTGTTCCTGAGATAATAGCAGTTACATCTGGCGTCCCGAATGGGCCTTGTGGTCCCTGCTGCATGGGTCTTGCTGTAAACCCAGTTCTGGCTATCATCATGGGGTTACAAAAACGTGCTTGCATCGGAGATCCGGGAACATACAGGGCTGAATAATAATAATAATAATAATAATAATAATAATAATAAAATAATTAGTGGGGAGGAGGAATGAAGAGGAGGAGGCTGACGTTGACGACTATATTGATGAAGAGCAGTAAAGACGGTAGAAATTTGCATCATTGGAAGACCTGACCTGCACATCATAAAACTCTTAAGCATTAGTTTGAGCTTGAAATTTTTTTTCGACCATCGTAAGTGACGATGAGAATTTTTCTGGGGGTGGGGGTAGGCAACTATCCTCGGCCTCCTGTCCCCCGCTGACGGACATGCAAGTGATTTTACATTTTTAAGCTCGTTTCAGATTCGTTGATCGTGGACCTCCAGCTAAAGCTCGGAGTTTAATGACTTCATGTCTGATAAAGATTTACTTCACATGTTTTACATTAATTTTTTTCTTTACACGTTTTACTTAACTTTTTGTTTTAATTTGGTAAAATATAATATCGTTAAGATATTGAACAAGTATATTTGTCCAGTGGTACGTTTCTATCATGAAAGAATAAGGAACCCTTCTTCGTGAATTAAACTCAATTATACTACACATTGTGTTTACCTTGGACCAATGCTTATTAGCACCTTCAACTTTTTTTTATCAGCTGCAATAAATGTAAGTGAAGATGTCGATAATACTAACTTTTTGTACGAAGCATTGACGATATAAATATATTCTTCGTAATCACGTAATTTCCTTTTGCCCCTGATTTAGATGTGAACTTTGTAATTGGATTATTCCATTTATAAATTTACTGCAAGTTAATATACATATCAATACTATTCAACCGCAATTAGGTGATCGCTTTGCATCCATCCTGTCCTAGATTCGAGCCTCGATTCCGTAATATGTGAATATAAGTGATAAGGTTGATTGTTTCCTTTGCGTACAAAACCACGTCACGCTTCGTTGTTTAATTTGTTAAAACTTATTGCAGAGCAGATATACAATAAGTGAAGTTTTTAATCTTATTTTTGAGCTATACAAATTTAGACATCTAGCTTAAAATATTTTGTGATTAGCAAGAGCATTACATTAGAATCCTTCGCCATAAAACAACGTGCAACAAATTTGCAACGTATCAAAAGGAATATTTCTTTTGATTCACACACTGATTAGTTTAATACAGGGCTGCGGACATGGTAGAAGAACTAAGAGAACATTCTGGGGGCCCACAACGGTCAGGGTGCCCACCGGCTTCACAATCTGTAATTCATAGGGGCCTACTGGAGAATTTTTCCTAGGGCCCACACATCCTGTCCGAGGCCGTGAGAATTTTTCCTAGAGCACACACATCCAGTCCTAGGCTGTGGTTGAATGACTGATTGATTGATGGATGGGTGGATGGATGGATGGACTGCTTGACTGAATAAATTATTGATTGATCTTTGCAAAAATAAATAAATCGCTGTTGTTAGATGAACGGTACTTACGGCGAGAGCGGGGAGAACCCGAGGAGCATGCAGGCCTAGGCGCATCTAACTGAGATCGTGTTATTACCCCGCACACGTGACCAGGACAACAGGGTGGGGCTCTCTTAAATGAAACGAGTGGTGATATATAAGATATTTGGAAATTATGCGACATATTTTTAATTCCAAGTCAAGTACAGAAAATGAACAAACAAAATATTCTTACCAGTATCGAACTTTCTTCTTACAACACGACTCTGTATGTGTGTGCGAGCGTGTGTGCGTGTGTGTGTGTGCGTGTGTTTTGGATTTTTAACGTAGCTTTAACAATTTTCGTGTTATACCGGTAGGATGTCTTCAGTGAGGCATCATGCCACAGACATGTAGCATCAAGTCCCACCGAGTCACATTATGCTCATACCAGGCCGACCAGTCCTTAAACTAACCTTTTAATGCTGAGCGCCTAGCGAGGCAGCTGCTTGTACAATTTTTATAAGTCTGTGGCCTGACTCGGCCTGGGTTCTAACCCGCGACCTCCTGCATTCGAGGCGGACGCTCTTTCACAACACGACTGTAAGGAATGAAAAGAATTTTGAACGAGATTACTAGGAACTATGACGTCACCAAATACTGAATTATGGGTATGGAAATTATGCCATTAGAGACATAATCGTAAAGCGATCATACGCTTGATTTGACATACTAATAACTTTTCAAAACTATATTCTCTTTATTTGAAAGCATTCTCCAAACTAATTTCACCCTCTTTCTACGGAGCTTCAACTTAAGTAACACAGTTCCCTTTGTAAAGTGTTGCTGACAGTAGCAAAGAATGAACTATAATATAGAATTTAATAGAAACTCAAATTATGTAGTTTAAGGGAAAGAAAGGGACCTAACTCCATTTAACTACTTACACCGCACATCATAGCTACCAGCCTTTGATCTAACTGTGCCTGTACAGAAACACATTCTTCCAACAGCAGAATCTGAATAAAAAAGAAATGGAACGAATTTAAATCTGATCACTATTTAAAACATAATTTATTTATCATACACACACACATAACTATAACTATAACTATAACTATATAGATATATATATATATATATATATATATATATATATATATATATATATATATATATATATATATATATATATATATATATATATATATATATATATACATATATATATATATATATATATATATATATATGGCATTCCGTATCTAATTAGTGTATGAAACTTTCGTATCTAATTATGTATGAAACTTTCGTATCTAATTTATGAATGAAACTTTCGTATCTAATTAATGTATGAAAGTTCTTATCCATCTCTCGATATACCTAGTTGAGGTAAACATTTCAACGTTATTGAATTAGAGCAAATCTAGTAAATTCAGAAGGCTGGAGAAAGAACTGTTGGTTCTTATGAATTAACAATAAAATAAATCATTACAATGCTCGACGATAATTACCGTAAATAATAGTTGTGGAATTTCAATGTTCTCGCGAAATCTTGAAAATTTTATGCGCTTGAAATGTTATAAATTTGAAAATGTTATTAAATTTACAGTATATGTATTTAAAGAGTATTTCCTATATGGGAGGGAGATTTATTTCGTCGTATTTCGCTTTCTACATTCGAGAGTTTTCCTCCACGTCATGTACAAGAAAGAATTTCTCAGTTGGACGGTCCTAAATTTGTCTGTTTATTAGTACTCGGCTATTTTTAGAAATATTATTCCTACAAGTTAATATAATTATCACCGTCATGGCAAACAAAAACAAACAAAAATGTGCTTCTTTTGCGATTATACCCACTCGGACGACGACGATTTTAATTTTATCTTTTTGTTTGCTGATTGCCATTTAGAGGAAAACATTTGACACAGAGTGACATGGCTTTATAAAACCATCTCTAGACTGCCTTACAATTGTTACGAATCTAGGTCTTAAAATATGTAACAAAACGAAGTGAAAACAACAATTAAATAAAATCAACAAGAAATTTAGTTCTCTACAATACAAAGTGAAAATTAAAGAGACACTTTCAATATTGCGAATTAAATCCCAAAATAATCCTAAATGTCCGATCACAAGTCCAAAATATAGAATGTTCCAAATGAATTGCAATAGTCTTAGTCTTGAATGTCCTGGCATAACACAATGATGCACTCCAGAATGTCTTTGAATGAGTTTACAGTAATTCCAGAGTAGTGTATTAATCCATAATAAATCAGCACTTAGTGATTCCAATGAATAATTTAAATAAATATTTCCTCTCGAATTGTAAACTCTGACAACAAATGGATTCCAGAGACTGATCTAAAAAAGGAACGAATTATTTATCAAGTCCCTATTTATATACATTTTCACTTGACCTTGATGTGAGTCATTCCAGTAGATAAATTATAAACAAGTTTGTGTCTTGAATATTCTAAACTCAAATGCTATGTAAACAGCCTGTTTATAACCTAAAATCATGGACACAGATTAGTCATGTAAAATTCCTGTTACATTATTTAACTGACAATCATGGACAAAAGTTAAGCACACAATTTAAATATAAATAACATAATTAGATGATAGTATTGTTTGCATCAGCTTAAGGTCATTTCTACATCGGCTATGGACAGTTAGTGATTCGTTAATGATAATATGACTTTCTAGGTAAATGTTGGAGAAAACTGTTCGGCTAGCTAGAAGGATTCTAAGCGTACGAATTTGTTAAACCATAAAGCCGATGCGTTGCAGTGATTTAACTAAGCACCGTAGTCAAGGTCTAACATGGGTTCCCGAGAATGGGGATTTAATGTGTGATTCAGCTGGCTGGCTAGAACACCACATGCCACATGTAATAGTCTAATCTTAATTTGTAGGGAGATAGGATTCCTTAGAAAAAATTAATAAAACAACAAAAAACCCCAACAAAATATTAATAAATAAAATAAAACAACCTGAGCTCCAGCTTCGAGAAAAGTTCTTTCTTTTAGTTTCGTTAAAGACAAATGACACTTTTTACAAGACTGTGTACACAATGATGACCTTTATTAAGATATAGTAAAGTCCTCTAACAATAGTAACTGATACCTAGATATGAAAAATTCATGCAACAGCGATCCAACGGCAACTTGCGTGTGTTTCGTTGTGTCGTGTGAGAATTTTGAGCTGGGACTCGCTCAATCGAAAAGGTGAAGTACGAGGTGTTTAATCTCTTTATGTCCGCAGACTTTGAGAATAGAATCCTTCCAGAATGCTTTTCATGTTTAAGACTAAATATTTATTTCAAGTTGCAAATGAAGATTTACTTAAAGAATTTCGAGGATTAATTAAAAAAAGAACAAACAAACAACAACAAAATAAAAATTTAAAACAAGCAAACAAACAATCACACATCCCCAGCTTATCCGATCGTGGCATGTGGCGATTAAAAAAGGATGTGCGATGAAAACAAGAGTAAACCTAATATGTTCACCCAACGTTTGTTCCGTGATATTCATGTAGCAGTAGCCAGTATGTTTAAGGAATGTATCTTTAAACATGGATAAGAAAGACGTGATAGGGTTTGCGATAATTTAGCTTTAATATACGATAACTGAGACATGCCCCCACCCCCTCCGAGAAAACAAATTAACTTGTGAATTAATTAGGAGTGTAACATGCTATGTTATATATGCAAACCTACATAGAGTGGCGGATTATGTGATCACTCTCAGCTTCAAACGTCCTCACCTTTATAGTCATGTAATTGTCCACTGCCCGTGTAACGGTGCCAAAATATTAACTTTTTGATTAATTGATAAATTTAAATGTTATATTTTTGTGTATACCTACAGACCCTGGCAGTTAATATGAGACCACTCTCCCTTTTATATGGCATCTCCTTGTTAGGTAATTCCTTTAACTGAGTATTATAATGTAATAGATTTTTCTTGAGGTGAATATGAAGTGTTGTGAACAGCATATTAAACGACGCGAAGCATATTCTAATGTGATTACTCGTCCACAAGACATCATATTAAACGACGCGAGGCAGAGGCTATTGTGATATGATTACTCGTCCACAAGACATCATATTAAACGACGCGACGCAGAGGCTATTGTGATATGATTACTCGTCCACAAGACATCATATTAAACGACGCGAGGCAGAGGCTATTGTGATATGATTACTCGTCCACAAGACATCATATTAAACGACGCGAGGCAGAGGCTATTGTGATATGATTACTCGTCCACAAGACGTCATATTAAACGACGCGAGACAGAGGTTATTGTGATCACTCGTTCAAAAGCATCGTATTAAAGAAGTGAGGCATGTACTATTGTGATATGATTACTCGTCTATAAAACAGCATATTAAGCGATGCGAGGCAGAATTTATTGTGATTACTCGTTCAAAAAACGTCATTTTAAGCGATGTGTGGCAGATGATATTATGATTAATCTTTCACAAAGCAATGTATCAGACGACGTGAGACAGAGGCTTTTATGATATGATGACTCATTCATAAAACAGCATATTCATGCAAACATTGGTTAGTAATTATTGAATCACATGATTTTGAGAATAATATTGCAAATTAATTTCCTTTAGAATTATACAAATGCCATTTCTACTGAATTTCTCTAAGAACCTAACTTTATTATGTAACATACATGTATATAAGTCCGTTGTCTCTTGACTATCATTCATAAAGGACATCTGCCTGTACAATTCCGTTGTAACTTAACACTCCATTACAGACAGGTTCCACCGTATTAGGCAAAATTATCTAGTGATATTGAAATCTCAAAACCAGAAAATGGGAAGCAGCAACCCAACATGGTGACAACGCCATAAACATAGGAATAAAGAGCAAACGCACATACATAAACCTGGACCGTGTGAAAGGTTAGAAATTATGATTGTGAAGATATGACCGCAGTTTAGTAAGTATCACAGTCTGTTTTAACACCTGTGCCAGATTACACCACAGAGACATGTTATCGCATTTTTTTCGAACATCTTGCCAAAGAACACTACAGACACACGTTTTCACATTCTTTTTGTACGCGTGTGCCAGAGAACACCACAGGGCACGCTGTCACGTTATTTTTCGAACACCTGTGACAGAGAACACAGCAAAGACATGCTGCCACATTCTCTTTGTGAATATCCGTGCCAGAGACACCACAGGGACATGTCATCGTATTTATTGTACATATGTGCCAGAGAACACCATAGAGACATTTTATTAGCGCAATGCTATGGCATAATTTTCATTCATTTAAAGTCTGTTTTCAACGGTTGAATTGGGAGGCATCCGTCATAAGTATGCGTGATTTATAATGTTCGAGATTCTTTCATGAAAGGAATGATAAAAGAGAATTCCATATGTTTTTGTTGAGAGTGGTCTAAGTTTACATCCTGGGTTAATAAGGGGTCTTTAGGATCTCGTTTTCTATTTCTTATGACCGACGAATAACCAATGAAAGACTATAAGGGGTAAAGCAAGCATCAAATCAAATAAGACGTGATGAAGTTGAGGATCTGGATAATGCAAATGGTATTGACTTCCAAACAGTTTGAACTAATCAAGGAATACGTATGCCTCAGAAGACCGGTACCTCATTAAACCGAAGTCCTATTGAATCAGAATCACGGTTCGTGTCTTTCATTGTAAAATCAATGCTCACTGCAAAGCTGGAAATGACGCGATTATTGAAGTATGACATCAATGTTTAGACGTCGCTCTTAACGTAGGCGTAAATTAGCGTTAAGAACTCTGGTATATATTGTACGTAAATCGGCGTCATTACAACTTCTTTGTACGTAAATTGGCGTCATTGCGAAAACTGAATAAGATCCTTTTTTATAAGAGGAGTCTATCATCTTCAGCTTGCACAAATGTATGAAGTTTTAAATACTCAGCCATTACTGTATGTGCAGTTATTGATTGGGTACTTTCCCATACGTTTCAATGTAGTAGCCCTTCAATTATGACTAACGCAAGAACATGAACAGTCATTCATTTTAGGGAGTTTGGTTTCGTGAACTCATACATATGCAAAAGTATTACTTTACAAAGGCTATATATTCCAACATTTCACAAGCGATCATCCGTAGTTAAAACGAATTTTAACTCAGTAAACTGAAACCTTTTACTCTTAAAACAACGTAAATGTTAACTCAGTAAGTTGAAATCCTTTACTTTTAAAACAAACATAAATTTTAACTCAGTGACCTGAAAGCCATTACACTTAAAATAACGAAAATTTTAACTCAGTAACTAAAAGCATTTACTGTGAAAACAACATAAACGTTAACTCAGTGAGCTGAAACCCTTTACTTTGAAAACAAAGTACATTTTCTGTAGCTAATGTCAGTTTGAACTAAGATTTATCTCATAAAACTACATTAAGATTTACCTCTTATCAAATACAAAAAGGATGAAGAATAAAAATTAAATGTAACAGAAACGCACATTGATGCCAAAAAGTCGGAATTATAACATATGTCAATCTTTTTAAAAATTGACTTAACATTGGTGTATATCAAAGCATACAAAACATTTACTTTGTTAAAAACTGTAAACCTCAGTTAATCCTTGAAACTGAAATTTAGTCACGAGGGATTTCGATCTTAAGAGTTGGCACTGTAGAACAGGAAATGAGAGAAGGTGCTTAAATATTAACAAGAGAACAAAATTACTCCATATTATCAGCGAAAAAAAGCAAGACATTCCAAATGATACGGAAACAAAAGAAAAGTTGCGAATTCAAGATTCGGGTAATTGAGTAAGGCAGTACGATAAAACATGGACGCAACAGTTGATGATGGAAATGAGAAAAGCAAGTGCTGGCCTATAGGGAAACACGTGGAAAGCATACAGCTCTTTCATTAAAGCTGTGAAATACTGGAATTTGTAATGACAAACGCTACCTATCACTGAAACTTAGACTAGGCTAAAAACCAAAGGTAGTACGTATTCACAGTGACTTTGATGACAAATATTACAGAAAAATTCAGTTGATACAGTGACCAATAAACCAAAGACAGGGATTAATAACAGAATGATAAAACGTATAAGCAAAGTCGTCACAATATCCTAAACTGCTGAATATAATGAACTGATCAGCCACAGGTTAGGAAATTTCGTCAAAGAGATGTTTCTTTTTCACTTTGAGATAAAAGTTAGGTTGCATCCATATTGTGTATATTAAATTGTACGAGTTGAAGTTGACAAAGTACTAGTACACGTCACTGTTTTATGAAGTTCTTGAGCGATAAATTCTGCCAAAGATCGGTTGGTTTGGTTTTGGTGTTTTAGCAAGAATTTGTATGTCATCATATCGTGCTGATGCAAGAGAGGAACGTGTCTCCTTGCCAAGGAAGCACAACGGTTGCCAATCCTGATGATCCGATAGTGGGAATCAAAACGGTACCATTTTGGTCAAATATCATAACCACTGAACCATCACGATTCCTTCTGACGAAAATTGTGTTTGTTAACCTCCTCCCCTCCCCCACAAACACACACAATTTTAATAATAAATAGAAGAACGTCTCTGCTAATTTTAAAGCAAATGTTGGTAAAGCATTAGCCATTTAACATTTGAGGTGAGAACAACAAACCCTCGAGTTAAATGATTGTGACATATTTGTGTTATGTATATTTAATTTAATTGTTTGTTTGTTTGTTTTAATTTTTTTTAAAATTCCATTAATATTATTGTAATGTAACATTGTATGCTGGACTTGACCTTGTCCAAAACTGAATTAATTTCTGCTTGACCTGACTGACTTTATAAATTTTTTTTTATTTCATTTATGTAAACAACTAATAATAGCTTCATTATTCTCTATGTGTATGAGCTTATTATCAGGATTATTATTCAGGTCAACAAATAGGGAGTAAATATGTTGATTAAGTTCAGGGTTTTGGAGATTCCTAAGTGAATTTTGTAGGTTATTGTGTTGTAAATAAACAAGGCTCATTAGATCGTTCTAGAAGATTATTTTCCATTAGGTAATGGTTGTTTTTAGAAAATGTTAATTGTGACCTGAGATCAAACAGAACTATTCTTGTGACTGTGAGGATTTTTACATCTAGCACCTTAAGTTGTATTATGTTGTGACCAGTTTTTGGGCTGAATTTTATTTTCTTCAAATTGTTGTATTCAAGTGATTATTTTGTCTGGAAATACGAAAGTGCTCTGATAAAATTATTGGATGAAGACATTGATTGGAATTTATGCTGAATTAAAACCTGGAATAACATTTCTGTGATTCAACAAGAGACTGTTGACACATCAGCACTTCACAGACCATAACAGACACGTCATCGCCTTTAATTTTGGATCTCTTCGGGACTTGAACTGAGTTTTATTCAGGACTTTTTATTACTAGGACTTGTGTCTTTAATTCTTGGATTATTTTTGGATTTAATTCTCATTTTTCACTTTGTATTCATGGGAGATACATTATTTGTTAAATTTTACAAAGCTTGTTGTCTTCACTCTTTTCTGTTACTTATTTTAAGAGCACAGACTCGTAACATTTGCCAAATTAATAAAGAGAAAGATAGTTAAATGGGAAGACAACCTAAATGATACACTGCAGAGCATGAAAAAAACAAAAACAAAAAGAAAACAAAAAAAACAAACAAGTTCCCGAGTGTTCTCCCTTGAATAGGGGAAGAGTATAATGTACGGATATATAATATATGTAGCTTGGCTCAACGAACCATATACATGTTCACCTCCGTGTTCAGTGTCACCATTTCATATTTTCCATGTTAATGCCTACCTGTCACGAATCAAAATCAAGTATTCATCATTATAAATCAGGCCATGGTGACAGATAAATAGAATTTCCCGTGTGCCTCATGCATCATCAATACTTCATTTAAGACAAAACCCCATATTTTTGGGATTCTTAAACTTTGACGGCTGGAGCGTGTAGCAGCTGACATTGCTTCAAACGTCCCTGTGTCATGCCATTTAATACTTTATGACTGACCCTGTTCATTATCTAATACATCTATATTTTCTAAGTGTAAAACAATATGTAATTAACTGCATAACAATTTATATATACTTATATACATATATTCATCCCTAAATAGCCACATACATACGTATGTACGTACAAACATACTTCGATCCATACACATATACATATATGCATTTATACCTACCTACCTACATGCATGCATGCGTGCGTGCGCATGTACGTACCTACATAGCAACATAAACACATACGTACATACGTACGCATGTATATACGTAGATACAAACATCCATCCATCGATACCTACCTACCTACCTAACTGCCTACCTACCTACCTACCTACCTACCTACCTACCTACCTAATCCAGTGAATTATCAAAATTATGTCTCATAGAATATGCACCAATTCACTGAAAAGAATAAAACAATAAAAATATAAATACCAAAAATGGTCCGGAAATGTCTGAATTCATAATTCTAATCAAGACAGACAATGCATTACCGGAGTTATCGTGTCTGTGCCTGAAAATATTACCATGATCCCGTGAAATTGGAGGAAACAAAAAATACAGGCTTGTGTCCCGTTCGCACTATAGCGCTACCCCTGGAATGACGAAAACACTTTGAAGTAACAGTTATGGCATCAAGTATTTTTTTGCGTCATCCAAATGACGTTTAGAACCATCAGACAATCTAGTGTGCATACCAGATACATTTGTCTGACAAAAGATCTTTCCTAAATCTTCTCTTTTTCACCTCAGCAGCAAAAGTGGACACAGCTTATCCAAATATGAGCATACGTGACATTTTTTGGAAACAGTTGCAATTAAATGAAATGACTGGAATTTTACGTGCAAATGACCTTTCCGAAATAGACCGAATCCCACCTGATTTCTTTATCATCCTACGCAAAAACCGCGAGCTTGAACCTATTAATCGTTTACGTTCTATTCAGGTATAAATGCAGCTTTCTATTCATTTTAAGTAGCTGTCTTCACGCATTACCTAATTTTAAGGAAAAACAAAGCAACACCCTCCCACCAAACAAACAAACAAACAAAACGGATAATAATAAAAAGCAGAGACTACAGTAGAATGCGCAAGAATAACAAAAGCTAACTGGCTCAGTGTAGTAATACCTTCTTGCATAAACTAATCACTAATGTCCACTAGAGCTGTTACTACAATAAAGACAGACAATATCTTCCATCTTATGGATGGTCGGGGACACAGTCTGCCACCATTGTGCGAATGGATTTATTCTTCACGATTAAGTCGGTGCCTTATGACATGGAAGAACCATCCAAAACAAAACAACAACTGCCCCCCCCCCCCAGCAACCTCCTCCCCCGAAAAAAACTCAATTAGCTCAAGCTTATTTACCATAAATCGGTACTATTAAACATCATTTTAATTACATCTTTGGTGACACGCAATGCTAGTTGTCAAGTTAGACTATGTACTTCCTACATTTTATATGTGCCATCATCTGACAACTGAAACGTTACGTCATATTGTGCTAATTCAGCCGATACGCACACCAGCTGAGTTTCTCAAAGAAAGGTCGATGCCTCAATTCCAATATATATACGTTGTATAATGCGCCGATACCTTGGCAATTTTGAATGTACACTCGTACGTATATACATACATACATACATACGTACGTACGTACGTACGTACGTACGTACGTACATACATACATACATAGCGTTTTCAAACATATAAACCATAAAAGCAACATGATATATTATCCTGACTCGTGCAATAATAAAATTTAGTCTAGACGATAAATAATAAACACGTAAAGGCTACCGATTAACAAACACCTTTTGTACCTGTAAATCATCTTGTCCGTCACATTGGTACCAAATGTTATCTTACCAATCAGACGAAACAACAAACATAAATTTTAATATGACCAGTTTTAGAGCAAGAATGATTGATCTAAAAATACGAACCATTTCGCCTTTAACATGTACCAATATACAAATTGATTTATGTTTTGTTTTACATATATAACCGTTTTGATATAACTGCGCATTTTCGTGAAAAGGAAAGAACGGAAAAGAATTTAAATAAATTCAAATTCAATATACGTGAATCTTTCCTGCTTTAAACCCTATCCTGTCTAACGCTGTCGATACTTATCATCTCTACACTGCTAAAGTTGATTTACTTAAAAACTATTAAAATACATAAGTAAATGAGGTTGCCGGAAATTTGTATTTGCTTTCCAGCTTGTATATTAATAAATATAAATTTATTGTAAAAAAGATAGTGTACACAAGTTATAAACATTAACACATGAAGTAATTGTCATATATATATATATATATATATATATATATATATATATATATATATATATATATATATATATATATATATATATATATATATATATATATATATATATAACTCTTTTCCTACACTTTAATGAATAAAAAAATTTAAAAGATTTCATCACCTCTACATAAAGAATGAATGTAAAGCCAGTGCATATTTACTTAAATTTTCATCTTTTATGTTCGTTTGTTTTAAAACGTAATTAAAATCCAAGGGTCTCGGTCTTGATAACCGCCCAAGCCAGACTGGGTTGGCTGCGTCGTTTTGTCCTTAGGAAAGGTATTTAGTTTTCACTTCTTGGGTATAAAATTTACAGTGTTGAAAGTGACGTCACAAATGAACCAATAACCAAGTCCTCATACTGGTTAGTTCTGATGTTTTCAATGAATGCTCGAGTACCTCATTTCGAAACAAATGCACCAGTTCCATCCCAAAACTGATATTAGACCGACAAAAGATGATTTTGATATCCCTTGTGACGTCTTCTTTTCTATATCCTTTAGTCCTATTTAGTAACGATATTCAAATGGAGTGTACCTCCTTTCCACTGAAGCAATTTCAATAGATGCCACATATTACAAAAAATTAACAGTTTAAAAAGAAATCAACAAATTTGTTGAGGAGCTTCCTGACATCTCTTAAATGCCCACTTCAGACAGACCAATAACAATGACTCTAGCAACAAAAGAGTTGATAGATGAAGTTTATAACTCGTATTGCATTATAAATTCTAGATGAGAAAACATGTTTCTTTCCACAAACCACAACATGCGTTACATATAAACATGTATAAATTTTACACATTTTATCTCATTTGGTAAACCGAATGTTTCAGGTCTAAATGAAAGATATGACACGTCCGTTTTTACTACTCTAGAAAAGAAGAAGTACTTTGTTTGTTCCGGTCCTCAAACGAAGTGACCACTCGACTAGCAGCAGCAATATAAGAGAAAGAACACATTACTATAAACTGTTAATACAGAGAATAGAGAGAGTAGAAAAACTTGTAACAATATAAACTGAAGAAACAGAATTAGATCTTAAACAAACGGAATGAGAATGAAGGCATAACATTAATTGTAATTAGCAAGTAATGATAATAATTTTTTGTGTGTCTAATGATGAACGCTTCAACGACATGAATTATCGGAACGTAAGCAAGTCACTGCCGAACCTATGTTGTCGCCATGTTTCCACTACGTAAGAAACGGAGCCTGGGGCCGAAAGCCCAGCCTGGGCCAAGGGCCCAGCCCGGGGCTATAATCAGTCGCGAAGCAATCAGTGCATAGGCGACTTTAATCCAAGGAAAAAAAAAGCAGACACGTTATTGGACGCCCAATAAGTAGACACGCTGTAGGAAGCCCAGAAGGTAGAGACAGAATAGGACGCCCAGAAAGTAGACACGCTATAGGACGCCAGAAAGAGAACACGCCGCTATAGGTCGCCCAGACGGAAAGGGAGACTTAGACATGACAGTATGCATGTGTGTACAGGCAATCAATCTTTTCATTAGAAGTAATGGCGGATGTAAATTTGTCATTGGTCAGTTTAAAATGGATGCATTTGTACTTTGTATTTGCAAATTCACCGTACATCAGCGATTTATAGGGACATTGTTGATTACGTAAAAACACGATATGTGTAATCTATTTTACCTCACCACATATATCATCATCGTTCTCGGTCAAAACACTTGTAGTACGATTACGGTAACTGATGCATAATTCTTTTTCCACAGGCAACATAACTATTTTGTGCAGTTGATGACCATGAACGTGTTCAATATCTTGTCAAAGCCTTTTTAAAAAATCAAAATGGCGTGCTTTGCGTCAAGTTTGTTTCAATATAAATGTTTCTTGACGGAGGTAAAATCTAATCAATTAACAGCCTGGCGCTCAGTTAGGCATAAATGATATTTATAATGAAAATAAAATTCGTGCTAGAACAAAAGTAAAACCGATGTAGAAGCTGAAAGCGCGGATACAAATCTAAAACAAATTAAAGGTATACAAATTCCATGGTGATATTCTAGCATTGATTATACCTAGGAGTATTACGTCCGGTATGAAATGTTTCAACACTGAGACCTGTACCCTGATCAAATAATAATAAATGGTACCAGAAGATCTAATGGGACTTGCAATGCTGCTGTTTCAAGGTCATAGAAGCAGGGGAACTGATCGATATAGTTATCCAAAATTTGTTGCCACCCACCGAGTCACAAAGTAATGTGATTTTTGGAGCCTCATAATGGTTGCAAAAAAGTAATTTGTTACAGAGTCTTCAGAAAGTAGATTCGGAAACTCTCTCAATATACTGCCATAGATAACATAAACCAAGATCATTTGTTCAATAGACATTGACAAAATGGTTTTTAGGTTTGACTACAACCGTTTAATCAGCTCTGTTGCTATTTTTGGAAAAAAATTATGACTGATGTCTTTATCCATGCTGGGTATTAAGAGAAAAGGAAAAGGTTTGATGGTAATTAAAACGAAATATTAATTTAAAAATAGGTCAAGCATACGTTATGTCGTGAAGATGCCAACTGACCTCGCAAGGCACCATGTAGATTTGTCTCTGCGCCCTATGTGCTATCTTATCTTGCGCAAAGAAAACACAATAACATTCGATGGAATTTCTATTGACTTTTTTAAATGCCCATTATCAAATACCAAAATGGTACATGTTTATTCCTAGAACTGGACTGGCTTTATATTCATGCACTAAAGTGTGGCTGTAGAGTGAAAATCGGGATCAGTGTAATTTATATCTTTAAGGTCTTCGATTTTCTATGCTAGTATTGATACTGCCCGCAATAACACCAATACATGTCATAACATTATTAACTGCTCATCGTATATCGTGTTTGTACAGCATACATGTTGTTCGTACGTCAAGCTGCGTCTTCGGTTCATAATGGTAATCTTTTCTTAAAAAGTTCATTTCGATGTTATTTGGCGTTCCTTGCTGACAAAAAGGAAACCTTTCAAACAATGAATAAATTAAGATTTGATCCTGTATTCTCAAATATTTTGCTAGCTTAAAACTAAGGTCAAGCACTCTCTTTGTATAGAGACTTACAGACGTGGCACTGTATGCCAGTGTGTACTCGAGGCTGAAAACTGTATAAGGGAAATTAAATCAAATTTAATTCTTAAGACCTACTTTAAAAAATTTAAACCGTTTTACTACGTGAGTTATCAGCACATGATGTTACAAATTCATCATTGTAATGTTTCTGTGCCGTTTTTGAATAGTAGATTACAAGCTATGGAGTTGGATAAGTACTGTCTCGGAGTTTAATGAAATTTCTATTGGAGTACCGCAGGGATCAATTCTAGCCCCTTTTTGTTGATCTTTTATACAGATTTACAATGTTCTATACAATGGATGTATGACAAAATAAAATTGCGCAAGTTCAACCTGCTCAGAACCACATGCAGCAAAGTGTAGAAAATTGCTCTTTGAAATAAGTAGTACACAAATTGAAATTTTTCAGTGTGTCCGACTTTCAGGTATCCTTATTAACAATACTTTGCCCTGGTCCAACCACTGTGAAAAACTCCATTTAAAAGTATCTAAGAAAGCATGAATTATAAAAAGGGTTAAAAATTTCTGTCGGATCAGCTGATCCGAAAAATATACAATAGATTTGTTTGTCCACATCGTATATACTGCTGTAAAGTGGGGGAGAATCCCGTATTTTTGTGTTATGAAGAGACTATGCAGCATACCCTCCCCCAACATTCAAGGTGATTTTAATATAAAATAAATTTGAACTCTCTTAGATGAATGCCACTTACGGTTACACTATTTTTATCAAATGCTGTTCTTGCTTTCAGTATGGTAAATAATTTAAAGTCAGCGTATATTTGTTTTGAATTTTGTAAGGAACGTTACCACAAGGAGTACATGGTATGCATAACAGTTATTAAAAAAATTGCCGGTACAGTTTTATAAATCAGATTGCAGCAAGATAGTAGACAAGCACAGAATGTTTCAGCTATTAAAAAATTATACATCACACATATTTTAATGAGGAATCCTGATTTTATGACTCTATAACATATCTACATGGTAACTGTGATATATCAGTGTGATAACAGTTTGGCAACCGTATATAATTTGTATTAACTTCGGTAATATTTTTATTCTTTTCTGAAGAAGTTAGTCATGCGGATTAATTACTATTTACACGTAAGTTTGTTTCAATTGCTGGATCATGATTTTGTGTATCTTCCTCAATGTAAATAGTAATTCATGAACTGTTCAATGAAAATAGTAATTTTTGCACTATTCAATGTAAATAGTAATTTATGTACTATTCAATGTAACTAGTAATTTATGTACTATTCAATGTAAATAGTAATTTATGAATTGTTTAATATAAATAGTAATTTATGTACTATTCAATGTAAATAGTAATTACGTAATATTCAGTCTAAATAGTAATTTATGTACTATTCAATGTAAATAGCAATTTATTTAATATTCGGTGTAAATAGTAATTTATGTACTATTGAATGTAAATAGTAATTTTTGAACTATTCAATGTAAATAGTAATTTATGTACTATCCAATGTAAATAGCGATTCATGTCCTATTCAGTGTAAATAGTAATTTATATACTATTCAACGTAAATAGTGATTTATGTAATATTCAATGTAAATAGTAATTTATGTACTATTCAGTGTAAATAGTAATTTATGTCCTGTTCAATCTAAATAGTGATTTCTGTAATATTCAGTGTAAATAGTAATTTATGTACTATTCAATCGAAATAGTAAATAATTTACAGTCCAAAGTAAAAATAAATTTATGTACTATACAATGTTAATAGTAATTTATGTACAATTTCATATTCATCTTTTTTCATGTACATCTAAAATGTTTAACCGGATTGGCTAAATTGAAGATAGTGGCAGCAAAAGTCATTAAAATTTGATCAAAAACATTCCACATTTCATCCTTTTGTATTCATATTTTAGATTAAGCAGTGACTACTTTGCTAGAAGGAAGAACGAATTCGGTTACTCAATAGCTGACGTTATATTATTATGAAAAAAGTACAAAAGGCAGTGAAAAAGAGGATAACCTCGGACAAGAAATCCAGTGGACAGAACATAGGTGTTATAATGCCATCTCAAATAAATCCGCATGACAGTTTGATGTCTCCATGTACAGATTTATTCCGCACTGAGCGTTGGTGCATGCTTACAGAGATCTAATAGCATTTCCTGGTTCTGTCAAAATGTAAATATTTATGCCAAGAACACGCAGAATTGTCCCTCAAAATACGGGATATCAGGCCGGTCAGATTCATTTTATTATCATAATGCAGACTAACATAGTTGTACTAGATGTGTCTATCTCTGGGTACGTGTCACAAATGCAGAGTCTGCATTACTTATGCAGGAAACGATATAATCCTTAAATATTTTCGTGCACATGTTGCTAATGTACGACACACTTTTCTATTCCCAAGTGAACGTCATTACACTTATCTAGTGGGGAAAAAAACACAGTTTATAAAGCAAAATACTATTTTCAATCCAAGTCCCATGTTGACAAAAATATTGACTCGTCCATATTTGAAAACAGTGGATAACTAAATCGGTGCAGACCTGTAGTTACGAATCTGTCTGAGCACAGAACAAAACTTTTCTCAGATTTTGAAACTGTTGATGTTATATTACTGTGCTCATTACCTCTCTGTCTGTCTGTCTGTCTGTCTCTGTCTATCTGTCTCTCATTATCTCTCTCTCTTTCTCTTTCTCTCCCTCTGTGTGTGTGTGTGTGTGTGTGTATATATATATATATATATATATATATATATATATATATATATATATATATATATATATATATTTATATATATGTGTGTGTGTGTGTGTGTGTGTGTGTGTGTGTGTGTGTGTGTGTGTGTTAAGTTTATTGACGACATGTACTTTATTTGGACCTGTTTGAGATACGTGGCAAAAAAGATTATCCTGTATAGGAATATTCTTCATTCATCATTAAAAATTAAACAAAAATTAATAAGAATCAGGGCCGACGCGAGGCAATATGGTGCCCTGATCGAAACGGACATTTGCCCCCACCCCCATCTGTATTCACGCTTTGGAAAAATGTAAACAGCATCAGATTTGTAAGTTATTACCAAAACTGAAAGATTTTTATAGGAAGAAAAAATAAGTTTTGTTTCATTTTAGTTTCCTTGTCTAATTCTTGCCTCCCCCCTTTCTTCTCCAATTTGGCGCCCTTCTGAGAAATGCTCCCTGTTCTAGGAGCTGAAATTAATTCAGAAATTTCATCGAAGGTGAAAACTTGATAGTAGTCTTTTGAATATTTAAAATTATTTATTTTATTTCTTTTCCTGAACGTTATTTTTTTTTTCCTTAAAAATATTTATTGAATATTATTCTGGATCTTTGAAATAGATTTAGTTGCATATAACTATCAAAGCAGACAATGCCAGTCACGAACAGTGGGATAAGTATATGCAAACGCAACTTCGTAATAAATAGATAGATGAATCGA
The DNA here is from genome assembly GCA_016617855.1 of Megalonaias nervosa. Lineage (NCBI taxonomy): Eukaryota > Metazoa > Mollusca > Bivalvia > Unionida > Unionidae > Megalonaias > Megalonaias nervosa. The sequence goes on along the minus strand of JAECUM010021372.1, from coordinate 30,861 downwards.
TGGGTGAAAGGATAGATAAATGGATAGATGAATCAATAAATGAGTGGACAGATGAATGGAAATATGAGTGGATGGAAGAATAGATGGATGAATGGATAGATCAACAAAAAAGGAAATAGATGAATGGATGGATGAATGGACAGATGAATACATAAATGAATAGATATTTGAGTGGATATATTAAAAGAGAAAAGAAAAGAAATAAATAACAAGCAGATCCTTTAAAATAATAGTAAAATATTATAAATTTTCCAAACTCTACTTATTAGCTTTTTGTTTACATTTTAACAACAGTTATAAGAAATAACGCTTCTGTTTCTAAGTTAAGTTTAACATATATAAGAATTGGGTTGTTTAATTTTGTGCAAAAGTTATCCGTGTGGATTCACAGTTTTTGCAGGCCGACGTTTAAGTTCATTGATCACTACCAAAACAACCCGGCCACATGAATATTTATTAGTACACTCATACTGATCAAATAGTTCAATGTCGATAATGAATACGTTTCGTTTCATATCTGGACAATTCCGTTAAGTCCTTTATTAGACCCCAAACAAAGCCAAAGATTAATAGTTATGAAAGAAATACCGATGTAAATCAATCTGCAATGAAAGGAAATATTTAATATCATGTCAGGGACTTTTTGTCGTATATTGTGCAGGATCACTAGAGATGACATCTGTCAGAAAGTAATTACATATACATAAAAAACCGGCAACACACTGTGCAAAACTGGTGTAAAATAGCCTTTGCGATTTCAGGACCAATGGGTCTCCTTATCAAAGATGAACACTCACGAAAAATATGTGTAACATACATGTAAAACGTAACCACACGACATTTTTCTAGTTTCTTTATGCTTTTTTCAAATATATGTACAATAAATAAACTTAAAAAGTTCCTACATTTAATAAAGTTTTGTTGTATTTTTTTTTTTTTTTTTTTTAATAGCCATTTTCCACATTTTCTAGCACACGCAACATACATTGCTGCTAGTATAACTTGTGGAGGATCAACATGGTAAAATCCTGGTAAATTCCACCGACCCAAGCGAAGCTACTGGCAAGCTTTCTCATGTACCCACATTTGCCAAGTCCGAGAATCGAACCCACGCGGACAAAGATTGTAACTTTTTCGGAGATTATTATTTAAGAATTAAAGATATAGAGATATTTGTGAATTAGGTGTTTCGGAGTTGTGTTGTTCTTGTAATTTATGTGAGACACGTACACCTCCCATAGTTACTTCGTAGGATGCAGACAGTGACATATCAATAGTGGGCTAGGAAGAAGAGCTAACCACCCATAGCAGAGCACATGCGGGTTCAAGGCAAGCATAATGTCTAAAAAAACGGCTCGGATGGCAACGATTTTGAATTGCTTCAAGCTGTTTAGAATACAATATATTTCAGAATTATCACCCAAGGATAGGGTTTGCGTTTGCACTTGCTGTCAGAAATGACCTTCGGACAATGAAAGTGTAAATTTCGGGTTTGGCTGCATAAACTTCTTTTGCTATGAACTGCCATTGACTTCTCAAACAAAGTGAATAATATTCTTATGTTTTGTTTTAATATAGCTATCCAAAAATATGGACCTTTTCGACCTCATCTGTGTATTTTATTTTTTTATGATTTTTTTTTTTTTTTTGTTTTATATGAGGAAGGTGGATGCGGGATTAAATTTGTGCATACAAACTGTCCCTTGCGCACTTTTACACTCTTGTACCTTTTGTTATGAGCATGAGTCTTTCACTGGTAAATTTTATCCGGGATGTGTTATTGTAATAATAATAATAATAATAATAATAATAATAATAATAATAATAAGCTTCGCACGTTTGCGTCTACATGATTCAAATATTCCAGTGGGTGTTTGATTTGAAGTTAACTTCAGTTTTGTTCAGACAATGATGTCTCTTACCACTTACCTAATAAACCAGTTACAGCCGACTGCAGACCCCGAAAAAATTTACAGATAAATATATAGTTCTTTCGAGATATATTTTAAACTAATTTTTGTAAACATATTGAAAAAAAGCTCCGCAAGAATACTCATAAATGATATTGCGCTTATACGTTTTCTCTCTGTTAATTGTTGTTGTGTTCTTTTGTGAGTCTTGAGAAAAGGATCGCTAGGTTACCTACAGAGCTAAGGCCACAGAAGACAACCATTCATACTTAAGTCGTGGTTTGAATAGGAAATATAGTTATTTTTATTCAACTAGCTAGTTTATGACTGATGATCTGTCACAGATTTTGCGTCAGGATGTGTCTTGATTGATGGTTTGTGGTGGACCGTGACTATTAGAGGAGAGGGGGCTTGCTGTAATCCTATAGGAAATAAACAAGAACCAGGAGGATTGATTGCCTTAATAATAATAATAATAATAATAATAATAATAATAATAATAATAATAATAATAATAATATTATTATTATTATTATTATAATACAGCTTTGGTATATGAAACACGATCTTGCAGCAAAAATGCCCTGTTTCCGATTTCGTTTTATAATAACCGTAATAATCAAATAATTAAAAAAAATACTTTACTACTAAAATGTCATCAAGAACAAATGTGTGGGTGGGTTACATGTTCAAATTTAAATCGTTAATAATGCAGTGGCGATTGGAAGGCAAATGGTAGAGGGCTATTCAGAATCCTTTGTGAGTGTCGAACTTCAGTTCTCTTTCGAACCATTGTGCATATGTAGTTTGCAGGTGGGGTGAGTGCGTTTTGGAATGGAAGATGCAGAACCGATGTGAGGCATATGAAAGAGATGACAGTGTCTGTTAGATCTTTTGCAACATTTGATGAATACGGGTGTCATATGCCAATTAAATATTACACCAATTCAACAATTTCGTTTGAATCAACAGGCATTCAAATTGTATCTTTGCAGTATACAATAAACTCCATCAAGAACAAAATGTCATACAGCAACCATTGTATACACAACATGGCTCTTTATCAATGGTCTATAGCAATAGAATCGATGTTCATAAAACGTATATATCGGATATTTATTTTCATCGCATGGAAGAGGATATTGGTGATGCTTGACATGATGTCAACATTCGTCCTCATTTAAAAGCGTTTACTTGCTTGTTTGTTATTATATCACGATGGTGGGTTGGCATACAATCAAACTGATCGTATTATTTTACTTAGTTTACAGTATTTAAACAGAAGCATTAGTCTTGTTGAAGGAGTTTTAATTTTATAGTCGCTTCTGAAAGAAAGTGAGTTTTAAGAATGAGATTCTACAGACAACAGAATATATATATATATATATATATATATATATATATATATATATATATATATATATATATATATATATATATATATATATATATATATATATATATATATATATATAAATGCTATAAACTGACGACGAACAGTGCAAAACTAGTATCTAACTAGCCTGAGCGCTTTCGACTCTTAATGAGTCTTTTTCAAAGGCATATACAAAACATAAACAAAACAAACAAATAAAACACAAAAACCATTGTGTTTGCAAAACTCTACATGGCTCTACACGCTACAAAACTATATATATATATATATATATATATATATATATATATATATATATATATATATATATATATATATATGCGTGTGTATGCGTGCTTTATTGTGTTACTGTTTTATGTACGTAATGGAATTTATCAAAATTTACCATTGCACGAGTATTAATATTGTATGTATGTAGATTGGCGATTCATAATACGCCGTAGAACATGGTAATTGTTTAAATGGCTGAACACACGGTTTGAATTTTAAATTCAAACAATCCTTATGTATAATTCTTTTATTAACGTCGGTATTAATGTAAGATAGAGCTGATGTTAATACTGTGAATTTTGACTTGATCTTACTTAACTTACTTTCTCAATATTAATGACAATGGAGGAACAGTGTACCTGCAACGGCGTTTGTTTTGCCGATGAGTAAATGCTTAATGGCGATAAAAATTGTACAATAGTGATAGGAAAAGACATTTTTTTTTCCAATGCGATTTAAATAAAAAAAGCGAAACAAGGTACACAGCAAAAGACAAAAATACCCATTAGAGGAAAAGAGTCAAAATGAAAACAAAAACATTATTAGAAATTGCTTACCACTTGTAGAAGGATGACTGTTGAGCTAACCAACATGGTGACAACACTGTTCACTCATTCACTGATCTGATACTTCCCACTGAATACAGGCACACTGACGTGGTCTTAATGGTTTATTACCTAAGCCCAGGACAAAAGACACGTCCCCATAAGGACTGACAGCACAATATTGAATAGATGACGTGCCTAACCATGTTTGACATGATAGAATGATGGCCCCGGGCAATACACAACGGCGATCAAACATTTTATAATAAAAAACAGAAGAAATTTCGACATCCCCCGGGCGATACAACAATTCAGGATATAGGTAGATAAGGTGTATAGTTAGATATATAAATAGATGGATTAATAAGAGAGAGAGAGAGAGAGAGAGAGAGAGAGAGAGAGAGAGAGAGAGAGAGAGTACACTATGTATATTGGCTATACGACTTCCAATGAGCACAGAACAAATTATATATTATAATTAACTTTAACTAATATGAATAGCTAGTTTACATTAGTGTAGCTACAAATAGGTAAAACTATTTGATCAACTGTCACTTGAAGAAATAACTTAATTTTTGTTAGTTTCTTAAACTTCACCAGAAAATAATAACTTCGAAAACATTTTACAAACAATTTTGACACAAGCCCTATAAATGTACAGCAGAGCACTGGCACATGCGTCTTCACACCATAGTACTCGTCTATTTAAGCCCGTAGTTGTCACTGATATTCTGGATGAATAAGGGCATCTTTATAACTACAAGTTTAGATGATAATTAAAGAATAAAAAACTTTGATCATTTGGACTGGGTCAAGTTTTTTGGCAATGTTTAAAATTAAACTAAAACATATTGCTTGTTTTATGGGGCAGTTGATTAACTGTTTATACCTATCTGTAATTACAGCTGATTAACTATATATACATAATTGCAATTAGAGCAAAGAAATTTAGATACTCCTAACAGTTAAAATTAATTATAATGTATAATTTCTGCTGAGCTCATTGGAAGTCATATGGACAAAATAAATAGTGCAATGACCAAGAAGGGCACACGTATCGCCAAGTTACTTTCAACGTTCAAACAGAACAAAAGTAATGTTTTCATGTACCATGGGGATCCGAGTCATAACCGGATGAATAGGCGGTGGCAGAAGCTGGAATGGAATGGCACAGCAACACCTCAAAGACTTTAGTCTAAGTATTTCCACAGGTATTTTTCCAAACAGGATAAACTGGCAAAAGTAATACATAAAAGGGAGACCTTTTTGATATGAATAACTACAGACCTATATCAGTTTTATCATCACTTTCAAAGATATTGGCTTCGATCCTATCTTGAGGAAGAAAACAACATGTTTATATTTTAAATAAACGTTTGGATTAGAAACTGATAAAGTCAGGTGTTCCACAAGGATCAGTTTTTGGACCATTACTCTTTCAGTTTTTGGACCATTACTCATCAGTGATTTACCATATGCCATTGAGCTATCCACCACTAACATGTTCGCAGATGATACGACGTTATATAACATTGGAACACCAGGCCATGGATTAGCAATTAAATACAGATTTTGGTAAAAATAAATAACTGGTGCGAACACAATGGTATGAAGATAAATGCAGCAAAATTAAAAGCCATGATCATAGGTAGTCTAACAAGAGTAAAATTTGAGAAAAATGATTTCAAAGCAATGATAAAAGGAATGGAAATACGACAGTCAGAAGGTGAAAAACTACTTGGCATTATGATAGACCAGATCTTTTGCTGGAAATACAAGTTGATAAGGTCATTGAAAAAGTTAACTCACTGCTTTATCTCTTAAATAGAATAAAATCTTGCATCCCTCAAGAACAGAGAAAGATATTCTACAATGCATGTATCACGCCACACCTAGAATATTGTTATTTTATATGGTGTAATAGTGGTGCAGAAAATCAGAATAGATTACTGCAATTTGAAAAAGAGCAGCTAGAGTTATTCTTGATGTTAATTTCAATACACCACCAACAAATCTTTTTAAAACCCTAAAGTGGCTTCCATTTCAGCAGAGAACTCAATTTCAGAAGGGTTTACTAGTCTATAAATCCTTACTTGGTTTGGCTCCTGATTATCTTAAATGTAATTTTAAATTTGTTGAAATGTACATCTGTATGAACTAAGATCGATTTCAAACAGCAAGTTATACTTACCTAAACCAAATTCAGAGTTTTATGAGAAGGGTTTTGCTTTTCCTGGAGCCAAACTATGGAATTCCATACTACCTTATATAAAGTCAGATGACACATGCTAAGCTTTTAAAAAGCTTCTTAGTCACCATCTACAGAAACAATCATTTTCATGATTTTTTTAGATTCAGTACTACTACTGTTTGCAACATTATCATGTACTCACCTATAATGTTTTACACATGTTCCCTATTACTATTCGTAGGAATCCTGTATGTACTAATCCTTGAAGCCTTGTGCATATTTTATTGTAGCAGTAGATCAATTTTCGAGTTCTTAACAGCATTTGTTGTCTAAAGGCACCTCATCTTGTAAAAATTGTGCACTATATATATATCTATATATCTATATATCTATATATATATATATATATATATATATATATATATATATATATATATATATATATATATATATATATATAGTTGACCAAACGAGCTTCTTCTTTAAATAAAGTCATTATTATTATTATTATTATTATTATTATTATTATTATTATTATTATTATTAAAAACCATTGTTGTGCCAAATCAAGCAGAGTGAAGTGCCAATCAGAACTGATGATATTGCGATAATGGAGCCAATACCGTTCTTGTCTGGTATAAAACTTGCCAGAACATTGTTCTCTTGCAGTGTTGAATCATTCATATTACAGAATATAAAAGGCTTCACCATGCACACACGGACCAAAGATCCAGGTTATTGTATATAGAAAGGATTTTCTTCATCATTGTTACGTCTATACAGTGTCAACTTGTCTGTGCATGTGTTTGATCAAGTTGTATTTTTTAAATTTTCACTTAGTTTGAAAAGGTTTCTCAACCATTGCTTATTTTTAATTTGAATTTGTTATGAAAACTATTGGTACTTGATGGATGCATTATTTCTTTGATGCTACAAACATATATGCAAACGTACTAAATATAATTTCCTTTGAAATACCCGAGGACCTAGGCAGGACTGTATTTTTGTTATTTGTAAAATCTGCGTGATAACCCTGCAGGCATGACATGCATCGATCGATCATCCAGACGTCTATACTTTAATTGCTGTCATACACTAACATGATAGTCATGATTGTAAAGATTAATAATTGCTTCCCACAATGACTTCACCTGCAGTATGAATTCCTAGTCAGTAACATAATAGTATAATAAAAAAGTAATTGACAAGGTCGTTGTTTATCATTGTAAAGAAACACATTAAGTTATGCTCTAATATGTTACAATTTTGACTATTCCAATTCTTCGTGAATTGGCAAAAATCTTAGAAGCAAACTCCAAATGGCACAGAATATAACTAAGATGTAGAAATAACACTTAATCCAGATCAAGAATCAGACAGTATGAACTTGATAGTATGTACGGTGTCTATGCATGTTACTTATTTATATTTGTTATCTGTATTACTGCTTGTGTTATTTTGCTGGTCCTACCTAAATAAAAAATGTATTATTATTATTATTATTATTATTATTATTATTATTATTATTATATGCAAGCACATTCCGGATATCCCGCGGCAACGCTTAGCCCACAAAGCCATGAGGTAAGGAAAATTAAATTTTATAGTTAATTTAATAAAACAGCAAAGAAGAAATGTGTGAAAGATAACAAAGTATCGACAAAGCTACTCGAAAGTTACGTATCTCGACGTTTTTCTCATGGGTGCAGGCTCTCTAGAATTTACATATTCCAGCTGAAGTTCTGTATTTGCTATACCATTCAAGTTGCACCAATCCTCAATATACAGGTAGTGATTAACCAAAGGTCATAATAGCAATGGACTTAAAATAAAGGTTCAGTTCCTAAAATGACTAATATGGCTAGAAAGAGTATGTGCCGTGTGTCACTCAGGACATATGATTATTCAAGTAGAATTTTTTTTATATATCTGTACTAGTCATGGTCTGAAATACTGCGAACTATTAATGCATGCATTAGGAGGCCAGTTATCCACTTTTTAGAAATAATAGGTGATCAGTCATTATAACGTCTGATCTGGAAATCATCGTCACACACATTTTTTGTTGTAGTAGAAATACCCAGTCAGATCCTTGCAAGAAGCAACTTTCCTGGACGACAGCCAAGTTTGACCTGATTCTTTCAGATGTTTGTCCTCCTTTATTGTAGAGTATAGACATCTAACTTCTGCACTAACCAGGTGGACGGTAGTGGTACGTGCAATCAGCTTGTGTAGAGTTTGATATTCTGGGCTTTCCACCGCCCTACGGCAAGTTACTAGCACGTTTTCTCAATACCCACATTGGCCAAACCTGAGACTTGAACCCATGCAGAGAGATGAGATGGCAATGATCGCAAACAGGGAGCGCTTTAGACCACTCAGCCACATAGGGCACTGTGTTCGCAGATAATAAATAAAATCTAAACGCAAAATGGTTTTCTGACGCACAACCTTTAAGCGTAACGCAGTAAGAGATGTCCTTTACAATCAAAGCCTGTAGCAATTGTACAAAACCATTTCATACAATATAAATCTTCGACTATTTTGTATTCCGCAGCCACAACCGACGAAGAAAACTTTAAAAGAATCATTATGTTTCTTTAGAGTTGGGAGGCGAAGCAAGTATATATTGTTGCACAACTTTTGCTGTCTTTAGTATCATCTGCACAATATTTCAAAGTCAAGCAGGAGTGTTGGATTATTGACCGATTGATTGAGAGATGGCATACAGTTCTAGTCCGAGTTTCCTCTGACCCTTGCCATCCCATTGTTGATATTTGAACTTTTATGTTTGGGTGTAGGGTCAGAATCATCTGCCTATCAAAAGTTGGAATTCGCCGACACCATTTGGTGTCGGCATAGGATAGTCGCTTACTAGCCGGCCTAACAAACCTGAACGACCTTTCATCGAGATATACCTGCATGGAATTAGTGGGACTACATAGATGTTTAAGAACCCGGGTTCAGTCGATGCAGGCAAAGTGGCGCATTTGAATGTATGTATATAAGTACTTGTATGAATCGACTTACCGTTTCCAATGTTGATTCATTTCACTTCTGGTACGTTCTGAGACTTGCGGTTTTCGAGCATCTCTGCCTCCATGCAGCTATCCAAATCTTTAGATTCAATAGTGCATCTTTAAAGCATTTGAGACATGTAAGTTGGAAGTGTCTTAATATGTATCTCCACAATGCGCTGGGAGCTAAGTAGCTTATGAGAGAGAGAGAGAGAGAGAGAGAGAGAGAGAGAGAGAGAGAGAGAGAGAGAGAGAGTTGCCAATAGAATAATAATATAATGAAAAAGTACTTGACAAGGTCATTGTTTATCATTGTAAATAAACACATTAAGTTATGCTCTAATACATTACTCTCTCTCTCTCTCTCTCTCTCTCTCTCTCTCTTTTTCTCTCTCTCTCTCTCTCTCATTCTTTGCCACGTTTCAACTGCCTGAAATATGATAAGTGCCCACCAGAACGATAGCTGTAGGAGGAAATCCGAATGTTCCATATGCGGGCAGGGGGATCGCAATGAAGGATCCTGTTAAGAGTAAATGTCTAGTGCGACTCTTCTAGAGACTGTTTTTAGTGGAAGTAGAGAAGGAGGTCCAATACGTGAAACAGGAGAAAATTATTAGCTTTCCAGAGGTCTAGATATGTAAGGAAACTGCAGACTCACGTGACACAACTAGCAAATCCTACAGCAGCACAGTCAACGTGGAGAAGAAACCGTCCACATATGCTGTTTATAAGCAGACATTGCATGACCACATGAACAGACAAAATTAGTCTTAACGCCACAAAAGTCGTGCTAGCAACTATCCAAACCAATAGAGAAGCAGATAACTCCGTTAATCAGTGCGACCCAGTAGCAAGTATTACATCTAATGCTACAAAGACCACCAAAATCCAGCCTAAGTGAATATCAGCAAATCACATGCCCAAGTAGAGTCAGTACACCAAGGAAGATTTACAACTCTTCTACCGAGGAACTGGTTAAATCTGGTCAACTAAAATATCACCAGCATGCTGGTGTCAGTGGTAATGGATGCTTTAAACCAACGGTATATACACTGGAAAGCTCCCTGATATCGTACCAGAGAAAGCTTCCAGAAACCTCGTACTTCCACTAAATTCATAAATAGGCATTACTCCAAACTACACTGGAATTGCCGAGGATATAAGGTCAACTATTGAAGAAATCAGTCAGTTAGCTAAGGAACATGATCCATCAGCTGTTTGTCTACCAGAAAACTTTCTAAGAGAAAACGATATGGTCAATGTTACAAAAACTTCACAACGCACATCAGATTTCCAAGAAATACTGCTAAGGCTGTTGCTGGAGGAGTGCCCGTCATAATAAACTATAAAACTACTCACAGCCAAATGTATTACAGGCCGTAGCCATTCATGTGTCGTTGCATTCAACATGTTCACTTTGATCAATATATCTTCTTCCAAGAACTCCAATCAATTCGATGTTTACCATCTTATTGAAAAGTTGCTGGTCATTTTTTTTTTTTTTTTGCTTGCCGAATTTAACTGATAGCATATACCTTGGAGCTGCAAAAAAGTCAGCTAGAGAAGGTAGAAGATGGAGGATTTTCTTTAAAAACACAATCTTTTGCCTTCTCAATTAAAAATCGTATACCTACCTATATTCTATTAGTCCTTAGATTGACAATCTGCAGTGACCACTTTCTAATATATTTAAGAAGTAGTATTCCGAAACCTCAAGGCCTCGAGTCGAGAAGGAAACAGAAAAAAATAGGTTGGAAAACGTTTCAGTTCATCTGCGAATCAAATTTGATAGATGATCGTTTTGACAGCGAAGTGGGATCCATGTCCAATTTGCAAAGATACAGCAGGATGTTACTGGGGATACAATACCAAAGCTTCGGCGATTCATAAACGTGTCAACAAATCACGGTTTGTTGATGTATGCAAAGATGCCATCAGAGAACAGAAAAATGTTCTTAATTTCAATGCCAAACCATCAGGTGAAAATCTGAATAAAAACGTATATATCGAGCCAAAATACATAGTACCATTTGCGAGAGAAAGAGGAAAAACATGGCGATACTATTTTTCTAGAGTTGAAAAATAAACCTATATTAAATTAGTATGAATTGTAGTACGAGAAATCTTTGGCCAAAAAACAAGAGCAAAAAAAAAAAAAAAAAAAAAAAAAAAAAAAACCCAACAAAAAACCCCCAAAACAAAACAAAACAAACTGCCCAAAACTTTCCAACAACAGCAGACAAAAGCAGCCGCAAAAAAATAGTTAAAGAAATCTGACGAAATGGTCACAAAATGCCACAAATCTCAAATACATTAGCCGAAACATGACCGAAAACTCCTCCCAAGAGAAATATTCTGAAAATGCCGGCTGTGCAGAAAATGGTAAAGGAAATATACTTTAGCAATAACAATAATTACCATTGCATTACACGGTAAACGTAGCGTACATTTCCATGGGTCAGAATGTAAACATGCGATCAGGCTGAGCTGCATCTATTTCTGTACAAACTGTACTGAGAACAACTTTATACCATTTTCCGTAAATATAGTAACGTGCAAATTAACCAATGTAACACCAGAAAAAGAAGGTATAAACTCTGCATGCCTTCAAGCCCCACCCCCATGTTATTGTTTCTATTGAAACTTAAATTGACTTTAACAGAATAAGAAAAAAACAACAAAATAAGTCATTGCAATTGGTTCTTAAACAGTTCATTCTTTGACTGTATGTAGATACAAATGTTGCATGAACGCTAGGTCAAGGCCGGTATTCTGCGTGCACCTGTTCTGTTCGAAATGGCAGAAATCTGAAAATTTCGCTAACTTTGCCATATCGGATAAATTTCATATATGGAGACATTAAACTCATTGAGCAATCCATACTTGTCACGCCTTCTGAATTGGACAATATTTCAGAAGCTAATTCATCAAACATTTCGAATGAACCAACTAAACTATAGTCACTTGCCTATTGAATATCGGGATGACTACAAACCAAACTGATTTAAATCCCTAAAGGTGTAAGACCTTACGGGGCTAAAACACTTTCTCTGGGGCTCGTTACAAATGAAATTAATACTATTGGTAAATTAATATAGGGAAGTGAGGTGACCCAAGGATTAACAGTATAACATTTGGACCTCCATCCATACAACGTATAAATAGCTATGCACGAGAAGCCATCAACATGTATTCATACGGTCAAATTAGGTTCTAAAACCAATACGAACTATTTTTGAAAAGGCAAAATAAAAAGGAATTAATAAAAATATAAGTAATTGCAATTGTAAGTTTATTTTTTTTTCTGCGTCTATAAACTGTCAGTTGACCAATCATATAACTTACAGAACTTCGTGTGTTATTTACTTGTTGATTCAGAAACTGACATTTTATATCACGCCATACGTATAAAAAGCAACATTATACTCTTAAATAAATCTTTCACTCTCAGAAAGTTAAACGGACTGTTGATCGACCACACAACACTTCTGAAAGACCAGATGATATCCACTGTCAACCTTTGAAACACTTACCTGACACAGTTCTCAATACACTGCTAAACAGTTTCAATAAAAGTAGAGAATATGGCGATTTCCCGTTTTCGTAGCGAGAATCAACGGTGATAGCATAACCCACACCTGCAAAAGACAAAATCGACCCTTCTAATTATCATCCCATAGGAGTAACAAACTTAATTTTCATAACAGTGGAAATGATGATAAATGATAGGCTACTCTGGTTTTTCGAATCTATCAAACTATTATAAGACGTTCAGTGTAGATTCAGACGCCAGAGAAGAAAAATAGATAAACTGTTCTGACTTAGGGCACATATTCGAGAAGCATTTTATGAAGAAAAAAAACGTATTATCATCTGTTTTGATTTAGAGAAAGCCTACGACACCACACGGAAGTACGGTATAATCAATGACGTTTTCAACCTAGGTCTAATGGCCACTTACCTAGCTTTATTTGCAAGGTTTTAAAGATAGAAACTTCAGAGTTACGGTAGTCAGCATCCATTATTAACGCTCTATTCAGGAGATGGTTTTAACTTAGATCAACAATTGTCAGTCATCCTACTGAACGTGAAAATTAACAGCATGGAAAATGCCTTGACTATGGCATTATTGTGCACGGATCAGGTTCTAACGCTTGCCTAACGATGTTTGATCCAACACACAGAGACTTATACTCTGTTTGGATGCATTTAAAAACTTCATCAGAAAGCCTCTATATTAAGGCAACTGAGCCACTCCTTTATCTCAGACCAACGACATTGGCTCTACAATATTATACCAAACTATCTTCTAAACCATCCAACCAACATATGACAAAGTGTGTATGCCCAAATATCAAACCATGTACATTCAGAAAGCAAATTTCATTCGACTTTTTGGCATACAAATTCGTCCTCACTTAGAAGTAGGAAAAGGAATTAATCTTTGAGATACCGCTGAATTCTCTAAACCCCAAAAACCAACGTGGTTGTCAAAAACTCTCAATATAATCTTTGACTACTGCGAATTCAGAATGTACTTAACAAATTCTCCAATTTTCAGAGTAAGGTCAATGACATATGAACTTACTATCGTTGCCATACATCCCCGTATACAGTAGGTTCACAAGACTGAGACAGAGTTGTAGCTGCCATTGCAACACACATTGCACCATCTCGAAGTACCTTTATTGAAGAAATAACAGTCATACTGATGGATTTGCATTATGTTAAAAACTGAAGAAGTACATTTCACCATTTTTCTGATTCGCTTTTCCACATTGAAGACCTTGCATAATCTTAAGTCTGAGAACCTGTTACTACTCCAGGTATTACAGAAACACGATGTTCTCATGCAATCTGGGAAAAGTATTAGGAACTGTTTAATGCCTATTCACATTAGTATAAAGGGTATTATGATAAAGCAGCCAATCACGCCCTACAGTTACCCGTCTATGAATGGAAGATTCCATATCCTGACTTCAAATATTTTATGGAATGAAAACTTTCAGCAAACGAAAGACTCACACTTGAAGAGCGGCATTCGTCGTAGTGAACAAATCGGTGAGATGTGGTGGTATTGTGCCAGTGGCGAATCGGACACGTATGCCTGACTCCTGAAGGGTAAACATCGACCGGAATGAATACCATGCCAGTGTCCATTGAGAGAGGAGCACATTCTTGTTGAGTGTGTCGTTTTTTGACCTATGAGACAGAACTATTTTGATGTGAACTTCTTGAAGAAACAGTACGAAGACGTACCACCCTATAAATTCATCGACTGTTGACACAAATGCAGTTTATGCAGCAAACTTCAGCATTTTAAAGACTTTACGTGTTACTTTTTCTGTTATTTTATATACAGTTTACACAATTTTGACATCCTTATGATTACTTTTATCTTGCGTTACTTAATAATTACATTTATTTAGAAGGATTTGGATTCAGAAATTTCGTGCAATACAAGTTAACATTTTTCGAACTTTACCTTTGGTTGCCACATTTGGGTCATGTATGCGCATTTACTCATTTTAAATTAAATATAAATTGTTCTTTTAAAATTTAACAGTATTTGTTTGTAACCAAAGTCTATTCAATCCTGATTATTGGATGATCTGCACCTTAACCGTCATTAAGAAACTTCCAGACGAAGATTATCGATCTCTAAGGTCTTTTACATTAGTGGCCATGTACTAAACTTTGGTCAAGAATAGAACACGTCGAGTGGAATCGTCACAGTATAGGATAGTAGGAATTTGTTTATCAATATGCGTAGCTTTCATTGTGACATCACAGCGCGAGACATTCAATCCGGATTGTGCTGGATCACACCATTAGATTCATTTCGTCCAGAAATGTCTACGTACTTTAACATCGATTTTGCTTTATGCACTTTTCGCGGCGTCTAAACAACGACCTTCCAAAGGAATGTGGGTGTATACGAGTCCAAATGAAGTGAATATTCGCGGCTGAAAGGTATGTAGAATCAAATTCTAAAAACTTACACCAATTACTGAAATATTCGGTGTTGAATGCCACCTTGACCTGTGTGACTTGTACTATACATACATACATACCTAACAAACAATGATGTCATTCGTTTCATCCATTCACGGTTTTGTCAGATCTAATTTCTGTTGTATATTTAAAAACAAAATGCTTTTCTTTAGATCAGGCTTAAAGAGAATGGAAATAATTAAATACAGTTTATATTTTGTCATGTTTTCATGTAATAATCATCTTCTAAAATATCGTCTAGCCGCATTTTGTTTTAAAATCAAAGTACATTGAATATGCGTCAGGTCTGTGCGGAATTTGAGAGAGATGAATATTTACTTAAGTAGCATTGTTTCCAGGATGTGACGAAAGAAAAGAATAAATGAAGGAGACGTATCTGAGCATCATCGTATCATTGTTAAAGTATTAGAATAAAAATAATTCTCGTGTATTAATATTGTGTCCTATGACCGCGAATTCTAAATTTATTCTAGAACTTCTAATGATATAAAGATAAATATGTTTTAAAATAGGACAAATTTACATTAAAATGTATAAGAAATGCCTTCATGTATTGAAAATTTCGGACGGAATTTTTATGGAAATTTATCTTATAGTTTATAATTAAACACTAATGAAATACATCGATTACATAGAACTTCACAAATGCAAATCTGTTTTGATATTAAAACGAATACGTTACCCATCAAACGGTTTTCTTAAAAATGACCCCAAGAGTTGTACAAATAAATATTTTGCGTATAATTTGGAATAAAATGATTATAACCTGTACAGATCAATAACAGAGGATATATACGCTAAATGTCTAGTCCATCGAAATTTGATATCAGCATTGTCTAATTTCAGTATGTAGGCAACTTAAGAGAACAACTATTTAATTCAAAATATAGGAATTGAACATGATCTGTAACGTGCATTTAATGTTAACAATGTTCATAGGTTTACCATTATCGGACTTTATGCCCTCTAACAGAAAACGCAGTCATAAAACTACGCCTACTAACCGATAGGTCATTTGGAGTGACTAATATCAAGCGATATACTATCCAATAACCGCAATGTTCTATCAACGCTCGGTTGGAGTGAGCGATATCTAATGATCTAATATTTAGCACATATGCTATTCCATCAACACGTTGTTGGAGTGACTAACACACAGTTATTTGCATTCCATAACGTACAATATACCAGGAAAATGTCGTTGGAGTGACCAGTACCCAATTATATACAATACATAATTCACGCAATACCATCAGTAGCTGGATTGACCAGTGACCTGTAACTTAATACTCAACACCCAACATTTACTATCAAACACGCCGTGAACTTTCGGTATCAATTTTCATTTCTAATTTTGGTTTCTTAATGTTTTATTTTTATATTGAAACTTTTGGTTTCTTTCCAGTCGTCAAATGTAATTCTCATTTTTAATTTTGGTTTGTCAAATTTAATTTTGTACTACTGGAGTTTCAATTTTCATTTTCAATGTTTCATTTTCAAGTTGTTTTGTCCAGTCTTTGTTATTTCACTTTTGTACTGTTGATCTTTAATTGACAATGTTCATATTTTTTCCATTTCTAATTTTCACCTTAAAATTGCCAGTTTTAAATATTTGTTTTTAAATTTTGATTTTCAATTTATTTTTTTAAACTTTTACTTTAAATTTTTCATTTTAAAGTTTCCATTTCGAGTTTAGATTGATTAATTTTTCATATTCGATTGTGATTCTTTCAGTGTTCATCTTTTAACTCAAATTTTAGTTTCAGTCTTGCACACTTTCATTCTGAATATTGATAGTCAATTTTTTAATTTTCAGTTTTTAATTTCCATTTTGGATTTTTTAATTTTAATTTTATATTTTCATTTCTCTTGTTTTCATTTAAATTTCAGTTTCTCAATTTTTTGTCAAATTTAATTTTTTAAAATGCTCCTTTTCAATTTTAGTGTGGTGGTGTTGCTTTTGACAAAATTTTTGTGCGAAGCAAACGTTCGAGATCAGATCGAGATCGAGATCGAGAGTAATATGTTTTGAGATTGAAAAAGGCCGAAATGAAGTAACGTAGCGGTCTATAGACATTTAATAAGATCGAGATTGTTGTTGGGTTTAACGCCATTTTTCAGCACACGATAGGCTATACATGGCGGCAAGTATTAACGGTGGAGGAAGAACCCGGGAAAACCCTGGAAAGAACCACCGACCCACGAGAAGCTACTGGCAAGCTTTCTCACATACCCACATTGGCCGAAAATAAGATCGAGATAAATGAAGCTGTGCACCTCACATGGAGTGTTTGTACTTGTTAAGAAAGAATGTTCTTTCTATCTGTAAATATGTAAAGGGTAGGAATGCTTACACACACACACACACACACACACACACACACACACACACACACTTATATATTATGACACGAGAGCAGTAACAATTTTACAATTTAGTTCTTGTGGATGACATGGACATACACAATCTTCAGACATATGGATTGGCAATTACTGAATAGTATACCTCTAAGTGAACTGGCTGGCACCAAAAAAGGATCATTTTGTAAATTAGACGACGGAAGTGACATCATCAGCTGTATGTGCCAAAACCTTTTATTTATTTCTGTTGCTGTAGTGGTTACTGTGACTGCTTTTGCTGCTCACATATAGTGGTAGTCATTGATGTAATCATAGAAGGTTCAGAAATCTTGGATTGTGAATGTCCAAAGAAGTTTTATAAATTTATCTTAAGCGCTTGAACTCTCCCTGTTTTGTAAAAATCTTAGTTTTATTTTCACTCTCCTCCTTGTGATCACTGTACAGTTTTCCTTTTCTCTTCGCGTTGATTTCTCTTTTCCTCTTCCTTCTGTTTGAAAGTATATTTGTTTTCCTTTTTGACGTTGCATAAGGGCATATAACTCTTCTGTTTCCTTTCGAAATATCATAGACTCAAAATAATGGAAACGAATGTGAAGGTCGTAAGGCGAGCATAATTTCTTGCGAAGTAAAGTGATTGCATAAGGCACAAGTCAAATTGAAATCAGTTCGTCTGGAAGATTAAGGCTACATCAGCAGTCGTATTCACCATGTTATCGCTCCGAGTGTCTGAAGTATTTACTACAGCCAGTCTTTATTTTCGTCTTGCTATACTATACCTGAACTCTTCACCAAGGGTACATCGAATAAACACTCAATAATTCAGAGAAAATTCTTTTTTTGTAACGATGATCTACACATACTACCTAAAATACTAGTAGAAGTTATTGCTTGTTTATGGGAGTTTCCACTGAAATCATTTCGAAGCAAACTGTTGTAGACCATAACGTCGGTCTTTCTGTGAACGTTGTACACTCTGGAAGAAATATTGTTATGCCTCTTAGTTCTCCAATATTTCAATGCTTTGATATTTCATGCTGTCCCAGAGTTCGAAGCCATAAAACAGAGAGCACTATAACTCTTTCCCAGACTTTTACAAAAATTATAGAGTTCGTTCCATTTGAACTTACTCCAGTTGAATATAGTGAGTTTATTACACGTTTCGCTTTATCAGAGAATTAATTTTCATTGAAAAGGTACTCCCGCATGTCTTATCTTTCTTGTTCCAGGAATATCCTGTAATCCGAGAGCAGTTCCAAACGATAAATACACTTCATTGTTTCCACTATCATCCAATTACTCTAGCTAGGATTATATTTCAATTTCCACTTCTGTGCATATTTACATGCTTTATTAACAATTGTCTGTAATCCATTGTCTGTAATCCATTTTGCGCAGGACTTAGATATGTATTATCGTCCGCAAAAAAGGAAAAGCCAGTTATGTGTATGTGATCCCTTGTTAAACCGCAGTTAGTCATATATATATATATATATATATATATATATATATATATATATATATATATATATATATATATATATATATATATATATATACAGTAGATCATTTGCATATACGAGAAAACGCAAAGCCGACAGTACAAGCCCTTGATCAATTCCCTTTCCTAAATGAGTTCGATATATGTCCTCTACACGACTCATTATCACTTGACTAACTGCTTGCAGGAATGGGCCATTAATCTCCCAAAGTTTTGCATTGATTCCCAACTACTTTCAAATTTTCATTGGTCCATAATGCCACAATCTACCAAAATGCCTTTACGTTATCCATAAAACAGCATGTACTTTAAAGCTGTGATTTATATATTACATCAGATTTATATGATTTATATTTTACATCAGACATCCTTGAAGGATAAACGCAGCAAAAATAACTCCAGTCTCCTTACGAAATCCAAGCTGATAAGGAAGTTGAATGTTTACTTTGTCAAAATCTTTGAATAATGGTTATCAATAATTTTTTCAGACCGTTGTCCCAGACAAGATGTTAATATTATACCACGGTAATTCATCTGATCCTTTATTTGCTGTCAATCAGTGGAATCATCCCATATCTATGAACATTAGGCAGACACCCAGTCGGCATCATGGAATTAAAATGAGCTGTTAGATATCTGATTGGATTCTTTCCACCATACTATAAATGCTCGTTGGACAAGCCATCAGTGCCTACTGATGTCAGTAGTGTAGTGGGGTACCGTAGCCTCACGTGGACCATAATGTTAAAAACAGGTCCCGGCACTATAGCCTCAAGATTTATAGCCTCAAAATATTACCCTGGTGTACTATAGCCTCAATGGGAATTTTGTATAAGCACACGTTGGGCCTGTATAGCGTCAAGAGGAATGGAGCAGGTAGGATGACGTCATGGTACTGGTCATTGGCAATAATGTAGCAAGGTAGTACTGTGACGTCAGACCACCTGTGTCATTGCTATAGACAAACACGAATCAGGCGCGTTCGTGTTTTAGTAGAGTAAGGGTTTTAAATTTTTTGTTTAGGCAAGAAAGAATTAATATCTTTTCGAGGCATATGAAGTGACCCTGAAAAGGGTCTTTGTCTTCTTCTTCTATTGTCTCCACTTCTTCCACCACGTTCTCACTTTTTCAATAATTCCTTTCTTCTTCTTCTTTTCTTTGTCGGGAATCCAGTCAGGATGTCCCAGAGCTCTAAACGTTTCCTGTACCTTCATCCAGTTCCTGTTTAGTTTCTCAAACTCTTCTTTTCTCTTGATGTTTTCTTTGTCCTTTCTTTCTTTTGTCCAGGTCTCTTTAATCTTTTTCACTTCTTCTTTCATTACCTTTATCATGATGTCTTCGCCTTTCTTTAAATTGTCTAAGCCTTTTTTGACAAAAGGCCACTTAGTTAAATGGAATATGTCTTCTAAAAAACATCTCACTTTGATAACAATATCAAGAACTTGCTTCAAGGTTCCCACTCTTACATATTTAGGATGGATGAAGCCTCTCAACTTCTCCTCTTCCTCTTCTATCATCCATTGTAATTCATAATTAGCTGCTTTCAGACTGTTCACCAAGTCTAGGCTACCAGGGAACCTCCATTCCTTTTCAAGCCTGTCCAGCACCAAGGCTCCATCCATCATCCAGTACCAACTGTCTTTCAATTTTTTGAACAAGTCCATGTTGCCAGTCATTTTTATGTTCTGTGTAGAATGGCGCAAATGACGAGCGCTCTGATTTATATCCGTGGAGCACGGACGTGAACGAAAACATCGCTTACACTCACTGCACATAATATATACTATCCTCACTAACGAACGAGCAAGCATAAAACACACAAATTTACTATCCTCACCAACGAACGAGCAAGCATAAAACACACACCTATCTACTATCCTCACCAACGAACGAGCAAGCATAAAACACACACCTATATACTATCCACACCAACGAACGAGCAAGCATAAAACACATAAATTTACTATCCTCACTAACGAACGAGCAAGCATAAAACACACAAATTTACTATCCTCACCAACGAAGGAAGAGAAGAAAAACACACACCTATATACTATCCACACCAACGAAGGAAGAGAAGAAAAACACACACCTATATACCATCTACACCAACGAACGCGCATGCAAACACACACACACACACACACACACACACACAGACACACAGACACACACACATCAGTAAAGGAGTGAGTATTTATAGTCACACTACTCTAAATTCACACGAATTGGCAAATTGAATAGTCTCTCTTTTCCTAGAGATCTGGCTAGCCCTGAGAAGGGCTGTTTTTTTAGAACTCCAAAGACACCTAGCTAATGGTGACACCTACCTGGCCTGGCACCAAACACGCATTGTCTGCTCCAGTCATTCTCCCAATTGACACGAGTGGTTGGGAAAGCAGACGGGGCTTGAGTGGCTACACTATCCCACTCCTCTGTTTGTGAAATAGTGAAGACTTGTTGTTCCCTCTGTCCTCTGTGCCAGACTCGGGGATGATGATGATGATCTGGCCTCCTTGTCTCCTCTGCACGTTGTACTGGTTGTGGCTGTGGTTGAGGTGGTCGTATTGTCTGTGGAAGTGTCCTCATTTCTGGCTTCACCTCACACTGTGGTCTCATGAAGAGGTGAGGCAGGATCTTTTCCTTCTCCTTTTCTTTCTTTTTCTTCTCCTCCTCTTCTATCCTGTCTTTCTCCTCTATGGCCTCCCTAGTCAGTTCGTCTAAAAGACTCCTGGCATACTCTAGGTGCATTTGGAGTTCCAACAGTTTTTGTAGTCTGCTACTCATTTTTAAGTTGATGAGTCAACGATTGTAGCTAGACTGACAATTGTGCCGCTTTATATACTTGAAGCAAGGACGTGAAGGTAAACATCCCCTAACACCCAAATTTACCATCACATCAAACGTGCGGACCAAAAAGAAGCACCCACGTCGACTTTTTTACTTTTTACTTACAAACACAGACAGGCACGATTGGACAAGACAGAGAAAAGAAAGGGTGGATTTTTTTTACTGACAAAAGAAACGAAGTGCTTGTAGACACACTTCTATTTATTGTTTTAAAATTTTAAAAGTTTTGGCAAATTGAGTTAGTATGTCTTTTCGAGAGTATTGGGTAGCCCTGAAAAGGGCTGTTTTTTTTTGTTAACGGGAGTAATGGCAATCTTTTTTTACTGTCTAAGATTGCGTCCCCGTCGTCTGGCGGCAGGCTTTCCTATACGATACGGTCTGCTTCTGCGGAAAGAGAAAGAGAATTCTTTGGTGTCCACACGGCAGTCCACAAAACCTCTGTCTGGTTCTTGCTGCTGCTGCTGCTGTTGTTGCTGCTGTTGTTCTTCTCTCTGCTTCTTCTGAAGTCTGTACTTCTCAGTCCATTCTTCTTGTTCTTTCTTAATTTTCTCTCTAAAGACCTCTTCTATTAGGTCTTGGGCTATGGATAACATCCTGACATTCTCTATCTCTTCAGATTTAGGTATCAGGTTTAGCCTGACACGATGTAAACTGACGTAAGCTTCGTTCAGCTTGGCTAGTCTGGAAGGTGTGTACATAGGTTGACGAGTCAACAGTGGATGGTCAGACTGGAGAACAACCCGCTTTATATGGTTCAAACGCTAACGCGATAGAAAATATCCCTACTCGGTTTTAGTGTCGGAACGCTATGATAGCTCATGTCATGGTGGGGGATAGAGAGAAAGTCAAAGAGCATATATTCACAGTGTTTTTTGAAAACAAACGACAGACACATTTTTTTCAAAACACAACATTTTTTATTCAACCAAGTAACAAGTAACAAGTAACAATAACATCAAACAAATTATTTTTGACAAGGTTGACAACGTTGTGAAATCATGTGAGATTTCCATTGATGGAAGTCATGAGGCCATTGATGTACACTACGTTTCCTAGCTAAAGACAAAATATAACTATAATGGTCACAAAACCATCGATCTACTTTCTCATCGTTTCTTGAAGAGTGACGATCAAAATAAGTCACTAAATGTTCTATAGGATATCCAAGACTGCGTTGATGAAGAAAATACACACAATATTGTCCACACACCATGGAATCTGTGCTTTGTAATTTCACATTATTGTATCGTGTCGTCTGGGCATTTCTTCTCATAAAGTCAATGATATCGTCTTCCAAAGGGGTAATCCATACGAATCAAAATATTCCACACAATCCTCTTGAGGGAAGTAGACGGCAACCCAGTGAGTTCCTGGAAGATGACTTTCGTCCGTGTTGATGCCATAAGCTTGATGGTCTTGAGGTTTGCGATGAGGTAGTTCATCTTTAGCGCACACGACAGGATTCCAAGAAGCAGTATACGAACTATTGTTCAAAAGGTAATAAAGTTCCCAGGTATCCATTTTTTGTTGTGTTGTTTTTTTCTTCACAGGTAATGATAAGTCATCAATTCAATTCTGACTTTTTGTTTGAAACGATCTGTCAAGTAGCCGTTTCTTCGCCTTGTCTCCGCACTCTGGGCTAAGACAGCTTCGATGCGATAGATCTCTAGAGTAGTCAATGGAGGGCAGGAAAGATCACACAAGCCTTTATACCACTCATGCAACACTGCTTCTTCTGAGATGAGACTCCAAGCTTCGTCCAGATACCTGTCCAATTTTCCTTCTTGACTCATTCCCAGACATTTATCGTGTTGAATTTGACTGGGATGATCGTTTTGACATCCATAACAATATTTCTTACTCAATTCCGTAATTGTATCCGCTAGGTGTTTAGCAAAACAGGACACTAAATGTTGTTTTTGTTCTGGCCATCTGGACTTGACTACTACCTCGTCCTCTTTGACTTGGTCTTGGGGTTCTGTTTTCACGCTATCCTCCCATTCCATGTCCAAAGATTCTCCACTGTTTAAAGAGGGATAGGAGTCTTCCATTGTTTCTAATAGTCTAGAATGACTTCTCATCAACTGTTGATTTCTGTGTTATTATCGAATTCAGCATACAGGATGACGTTGACCGTCTCGGTGAGAGCTTCTGCAAACTGAAGTTTGACACGCAGTTGATCGGATTTTATAGGGTGGAAATGTCCCTCGTCGCTGCCTTGGTCTGGAGTGAAATCAAAGGCCCACAAAGTGTAACCTCCGACATAATCTTAGTACGAAATACCGTGACTGGCATTGGTTCCTAGTTGCCCCGTAGCTTCGTACAGGGACAAGTACGATCTCAAATAATTCTTCTGGGCAAAGTTAGGTTCGAAGGGTCTGGTACACAAAGTCTTGCCATCGCGACTGACTTCGATCTTGGACACTCTGTAGTGCTTAAACTGGAAGGGATTTTGATCGTGGGCTCCGTTGAGGGCTGCATTACTGACGATGCCAACGATTAAACGTTTGGGTAACTGTCCTTGGAACAGATGATCTTCAATCTTGGATCGAAGTCCAGCAGCAGTGGTGAATGTTTTTACTTCTACACGTCATATCGGATACTTGGCGGTCGATCTGCTCAGTGTTTGACTGATGTCGTTTCCCGCTTTAGGTAACACTTCTACACGGCGCACGTAAAGTCTGGCTTCTTGGATGATGGTTTTGTACTCGTTGGCATGAGCCATCAAATGGAAAGCGACACTGCTGCGATTGAGTCTCAGCGAATATCCACTCCGTTCAGCAAATACTTGTCTTGCAACCACATGTCCAAATGCAAACGATCCATCAGTTCTAAACTACGACCTTGTAGGATTTTCCTTCGACGGTTGTTAAAACCCACATTGTGAGGATTGTCATCGACTGTCAGGGCTGTGTCGTTAAACGTGTCTTCACCTGCGGTGTCAGGTTTCCATACCACGCAAGCATCCAGATGAGTGTTCTTGGCCTCTTTTCCATACGTCAAGAGATTTTCTAGGTACGCTCGGTAAGGGTAAGTATCCATACTGCTGCTGACCAGTTTGTTATTCAAGTACAAATCCACATCGCTGAACAAGGAATGCATGAAATTGTTGACGGGATCTACTCTGGCATCGGCTCCCGGGTTGGTGTTGTCAGTTTTGATCACTTTCAGTTTTAGGTACAAGTAACTGCTATTCAGATCGAGATAATCTTCGGGCTGTCCTTTGATTTCAAACTCGATGGGAGCTGAATCCGTCAAAGAGGACACGAAATGAAATTCGACCCATTGGGATTCTTGCATCGTCATCATGGTGGGTGGCATGGCAAACAGATCCAGTTCCGACTTGGAACAAGCACAAGACTCTCGGTGAATCATTTTCTTTTTTTTTAATAATCAAAAACGTCTAACTCTCGGACAGTTTTTCTTTTCTTAGACTTTCTAGCTCTAGGGGTGTGAAACCTCTCAAGGGGTGTTTTCGTCGTCTTTTTCTGCCTTGTCCTTGCTGTGGCGTCAGAGAAGCAGGAATGCCTGACTCGGATTTGCCCAGGGCATTTATAGGAGTTTCTCGCCGACCCAAAAGGTCTTTACCCGTTTGAAGCAAGACATTTTTGCCTGCTCTGAAGAAAGCTTCTTTGGAGTTTTGTTTGTCAATGATGACATTTTGGAGAAATTCTTTACCTTGCGTCAACGCGGCATCTTTTAGGGAGTGCAATCTCCGTGTCACCATCGGCTTCAGCACGGGAACCACTGTACGAAAGGCTGATTTGAGTATATCACCTAAACCATGTCCTCGCTGTCGAGCGACTCCTTGGTACACATGATACATGACTGACAAAAAGTTAGAGTAATCGTTTTCGAAAATGGAGTTTCACTGTGACTTTCCCTTTGGTGAATGGAATATTTTGTCCCAGATCTCCTTTTATAGTAATGTTGACAGTGTCGAAATAAGACTTACTGACGGGCAAATAGTGAGGATGTACAAATTCGCGGTGAACGTGATAGGTGTTTCCATCTTCCTCGTCACCAATCGTGGCAGAATCCACTTTGAAAGGAATGCCACGCAGTAACGGTAGGGAGGTGTGTCCCACCACGTTGTACTACATCACATCGGAGTATACAAATATCAAATTCAGTCCTTGATTCATTTCTATGGGGAATCTTAAATATCTCCCAAAATCTGAGTTACTGGTCACGGCTGGTATTTCGTTTGCAATCTTGATGAACTTAGTGTCTCCACCCAAAATGTCATACAATTCAGGACAAAATGTAATGGCCAATACTTTGTCCTCAGAAAATTTGATGAGTAGGCGATGAGCTATTTTGTGGTACTCGATCGTGACACTTTTTCTGGTTTTCTCCAAGACTTTACCAAACATGAAATTGAACCTGTCGGCCACAGTGTTCAGCAAATGTTGACCACTAAAATAATAGCCTGCAGGAATTTTCAACAGATAAGTGGTTCGTTTAGTTTTAGGGTCTTGTGATTTCATAGAGTCAGCTATACTGCTACGTTCATCCAAGGCTTGTTGCACTTGTTCGTCATGAACTTCTACCATAAAGGTGTTTTGATTTTCGACGATGTTTTTGATTTGTGTAGGGTGAATCATTTCCACCAAAGCCACTTCCCAATGGGCTTCGTGATCCAATTGGATGGCCTAAGGTAGTCTGCAGTGTAACAGCAAAAAGTGTTATTGGGAAACACCTCCATGGAACTGTCACTGGGTAACGTTAAGTAAAATTGGTTGTTCATAATTCCACA
This sequence comes from Megalonaias nervosa, assembly GCA_016617855.1. Lineage (NCBI taxonomy): Eukaryota > Metazoa > Mollusca > Bivalvia > Unionida > Unionidae > Megalonaias > Megalonaias nervosa. The sequence goes on along the minus strand of JAECUM010021372.1, from coordinate 4,049 downwards.
GTTCTAGTGTCCGAGGAGTCACTGGAAGTCAGATGAGTGTCTAAAAGAGGATGGTTAGGGTAACTGTTGGAAAGGGGATTAACGTTGGACGCAAGGCCACTGTTGTTGTTTCCGTTTGGGGAATATTTTAGAGGCGGATTTTGAAGAAGGTAACCAATGCAACTGCTGAGTAAAATGGTCCACTACTGTTTGTCTCCTTGTTGCAAACTCAAATTGGCAATGGCAGCACCAATGCCACAATACACCACAAAGATTTGGCAGAAAAAGACGATTTGCGTTTTAGGCACACGCTCTCCACACCACACCCACAAGGGTTGCTTTTGTAGATCTTGCAGAGAAGAACTGGGCGACGTAGTGGTCACTGTAGTAGCTGAGGCGGTGTTGAAGGGCAAGATGGTTACTTCTTTTTATAGTCGATGAGTTGCGAAGCGTCGATCCAAGAGTCAAAACTGGGAGGATATCCTTTCCAACGTACTTTGACTTCTTTGACACGTTTCTTTCCTACTTTTCGGGTTCTTCGATCAAGTATGCTTTCGATCTCGTACATGTCGTCTTCTTTTTTGGTCACACGTTGTAACTCGGGCAAGTAAAATGTTCCTTTTAACACTTCTCCGTTCATGTCTTCTAATTTATAGACGGGAGGATGACGGCCACGCACACGTTCGGTGACACGAAACAATTCGGTGGTCCATTTGGGTAAGTAACCATTGTCGAAATTGCGTTTGGTTTTGCCAATGCTTACCCAATCTCCTGATGTCAACACTTCACCTTTCTTTGGGACAGGCAGTGTCGGGGGCGTACCAAACAGACGCTCGAAGACGGTCACTTCGTTGTCGGGAGTCACTTCTTGGGGGGCACACCCTATGCTCCGATGGTAAAATGGATTGTACGATTGGACGAGGTGTGGTAAGACGCCGATGTACTTGAGAGTGCGTTGATGCGTCAAATATTTCCACATGCGTTCTTTCAAGGTACGTTGAAAACATTCCACGATGCTGGCTTTGGTTTCGGGATTCTCGGTGGTGAAAAAATGAATGTCAAGTTTCTTCCATTCTTTTTGGAAAGCTTGGCTTAGAAATTCGGTGCCTTTGTCAGTCTGCCATCGAAGAAGGTGACGCCCACTTTGTTTCAACACCAGTTTGAGGGCTCGCACTAACTCACTGCTCGATTTGGAAGTCAATGGTACGACCCAAGCAAATTTGAAAAAGACGTCGATGACACAAAACAAATATTTGTAACCACGATTGTAGGTGGCTAAATGAGAGACATCGGCTAAATCGGCTTGCCATTGGTGATCGATACCCTCCACTTGGGTGCGACTTCTGGAAAATTTTCGTCGAATGGGCTTGTGTAAGGTGTACGTGGTTTGTTCTTGTAACCAGCGTTGCACATGAGGTAAACGGATACTTTTCAGTCGAGTTTTGGCAGCACGATACAATTTCTGAACTCCTCCGTAACCTGCGGGATGGGATGGATCGTAGTAAATGCTGGCTAACACCTTCTCCATGTTTTAATAAGTGATCCAATCTTCACTGATGCTACTCTGAATGGGACGATGGGGTGGTTTAGAAACGGTTTTACGTGTCCGATGTGCCACGGGTGTAGAAGTGGAAGGTAGTGGTGGTGGTGGTGGTGGTAATGGAATGGCTTTGGTCTTCTTTTCTTTTTTCACTTCTGCTTTCCCTTCTTTCTTTTTCACTTCTGTCGAAGGTGGAGTGGACATCATCTTTTAACCCAAGCTTTAAGTTCTTCTCGTTGGGGTGTAGGGGAAGGGGTCAACAAGGACGCTGCAATCTTACTAGGGATGGGAGCTGCTGACGGTGTTTGAAAGACTTCTTTTGCCTCTTCTTCCTCAGGCAACCGTGGGGCTGACTCTGTCTTGACCACTGGGAGTGGTAGTGGTGGTGAACTTTTCATCAAGGCCTTAAAATCTTTCAGAGTGGGTTGAGCTGTTTCGTCTAAAGCTTTTTGGTGAAAGAGTTTCAGTCGTTGCAACAAATGACCGTACCGTTGCGATTTTTCCGTTTCTGACAAATCGCTGCGATACATCAACGATTGCAATTCGTGTTGTAACTGGGACATCTCGGTCAAATGAGGATTGGGAGGTAAATGTGGGGTTCGTTGTTCTTGCCAACGATGGTATTCCATCCATCGTTTGTAAGGGACTAAAGCTAGTTTTCGTCCTTCCATCAGATTTCAAGGATCACGTCTGAGATCTTTTGATTTCAGAGGTCCCTTTTATATTCTTGGTCTTTTATCTTGGAATTAGGGCGGGTATAATATGTCCCATGGTACTCAGGATAGGTTTCGCTACATTGGTAATAAGTCCTAACAGGGGTAAAAAATCCTCCGCGTTGCACCAACATCTTTTTCTTTTGACGAGTGGGTATTTTCTTTTGGAACATTTGGCGATGAACGTGTCGATGTTTGGCTAAGCAATTTTTCTGATGTTTAGTCACAGGTATTGTGCCTTTATAGGACATTCAGACAACATTCGCTCACCGTATCGATGTCATCTTTGGAGGCAGTTTGAATGAGTGGTTTTCGCATGGGTGGAGGAGCTTTGGATAGGACGGACAACATGTCCCAATGTTTGACTAAACGAGGTGGCAGTCCTTTCCTTTTCTTTCCTTTGGGGGTAGAAGAAAGATGTCTTTTGCGGGGTGACATCTTTGTTTGTTGATTCCGGGACACACACCAAAAATACACTAACGTCGATGACTTGTCACAAGGTCTTTTATCCTTTTTTGGGGGACTATCGCTTCGTCATAAAGGTGACAATGTGTTTTCCAAAATCACCAAAGAATCCTCCTCTTTGACGGCTCCTCTTTTTCTTTGGACGAGTGTGTCTTTTCTGGGGGTGACGTCGATATTTGGCTAAACGTTTTCTCTCATGACGAGACTGTCTTTTTCATTTTGCTTTCTGGACAGGAGAATGACGATGAGGTGACATCTTTTGGTGTACAACACACATTGACATCCATGGCTCAACATGCGTCTTTTTATCTATCTTTTTTGGAGCCTGTCTTTTACCCTTGTGACAAACTTATCGGCTATCTTATCGAATTCAAGAAAAGGGCCAAAGAAACCTCCCTTTTGGTGGCTTCTCCTTTTCTTTGGACGAGTGTGTCTTGTCAGAGAGTGACGCCGATGTTTGACTAAGCGCTTTTTAAGATGACGTGACTGTCTTTTCGTTTTCCTTTTCCTTTTTGGACCGAAGAAGAAGAACGACGATGGTAACGGTGTACACTTCTTGGAGGGGACATCTTTGGACGTGCAGCAGCACAAAAACACTGATCCGTATTGTTTGCCTCGGGTCTTTTTTTATACTGGAATGCGTCGCCACTGATTGTCGGCTCGTCGGATCATTTTCATTGTAGGCATCACACGTCGTGTAGGGGTTCGTAACGGACTAAATCGAGACAGTTCTTTCTTGGACAAATCCAGTAAACTCTTTAACACGCCCGTTCTCTCTTGGACCTTGATTTTGGGGGCAGGTACTTTGTGAGCAGCGGACACTGCCGCTAAAGTGGAAGAGGGTGTCACCGCTGCTGAAGGAGAAGTTCTTGGAGACACGGGTTTCCAATGTTTCATTAAATTAGGAAAGACACGTGTTAAATTGGGTTTGGCAGGCATCACCAGCAACGGAGATGTACAAGAAGCTGAGGCTACTGGAGACGTTGTCACCGTTGTTGAGACAGGTCGTGACTTGCGAATGTAAGGTTGCGTCCTGGCGGCAGTGCCGCTCTTGCGAGTAGAAGCTGTTTTCTGTGGACTTTTCTTTTTCTTTTTCTGAGGTTGTAACCTGGTCTTGACACCGTTGCTCTTTTTCTTTCTCTTCTGGGTACGTTTGGGCGTGACATTTTTCTTGGGGACGACTTTGGGTGCATTAGGATTCCATTTTAAGAGGAAACGAATGATAACACCTCCTAGAGAACCGCTACCTCCAGGTTTCAAAATGATTTGCTTTTTGGTTTGAGTGTCGATGCGAGGATCGGCTAGCTGCGCCAAGGCGCCTTTGTTTCTCTCAAAAAAAAAAAACAAAAAAA